>BMAV01015878.1:0-67389 GCA_019973955.1 Trichonephila inaurata madagascariensis
CGTTGGTGACTAACAGCATAATAACTCTTGTAACAGAGCATTCAGAATAGATCACAAAGTGGTCCCCTGATTTTGGTGTTTCTTAAAGTTTAAAAATTAAAATTCTTCAATTCGAAATGCTCAGAAATTATTACTCTTTTAAAACTTAAAATAGTCGGCGTATTTGATAAAAAAAAAAAATACCCAAAAGGAAATAATTAAAAGTATACATTTCAGTCAAAATTTTTTTTTGGAAATTTAATACTTTAGAATTTCGTTTTGTTATAAAATAGATGCAAACCAAAAATGCCCCCTAATACTCAGTCAAAATAAACAATGGGTTTCGATTGTATCATGTGACTGTGACGTCGGTAACGGCCCTTATATCAAATATTCAGAGTTTTAGCCAAAATTATTATTAACCACTTTTTAAAATCGTGAGGGACCAACAATTTCTTAAACGTTTGTTAAGTTTTTGTTTTTTTAAAACTAAAACGCGGGGTGCCCAAATCGAGACTTTTTTTCCCCCGAGATGAAGTCTTTGATTCTGGCTGCCGATTTTTACGCCTTGGGTAATTTTTATTCTCACTCATTTTTAATATTTTTTTTCTTTTTTAATAATGTATTATATTACTAGAAAACAAAAAAACTTATGTAATGAAAATAACACAAAAATAAAATTTAGGGGGAAAATCCCTCAAAAATTTTTTTTCAAAAATTAGAATCTGGCAACGGATTACAACATTAACGACACGAACCGGTAAAATTTTTGCATTCTCTACTCGCTCATGGTAAGTATGGTTGTGTTAGAAATGTGTAATTTTTTTTATATGTGTAATTCAACGTGTTTTATATAATACTCTTAGAGTTAAAAAATATTTCTGAAAGCTGTTGTAAATGGTAAATCCAAGTAAGAATATCAATATTTTTTCAAGTTTATATGTTTTTACGCGTGGATGGAAATTGATTTTATTCTGGCACCAAATTTAAATCTTGGTGCATTTTGTCGAGTGTTTTTGTATTAGCTTACAACATAATCAAATATGTTAATTATTTTAGCAAACTGTGTGCATGGGTAATGAATTTGTTAATATTGAAGTCTTATTGTGTTAGCTATTTACTTTTAAGTAATCAAATTTCATAATCTGTATTTGTAGTAAATTAATTTGAATCGGAAGATGTTGTTTTACTATGCAAATAGCACTTGTCTATTCCAATTCGTGTCTTAATAAAGATTTGGTAAATTATATTTTCCTCTAAACACTTGACCTTTGGAACTAGAATTTCCAATTGGGATGTGAAGGAGGTAAATTAGAATGAGTTCTTTGATGCTTTCAGAATTTTTGTTTTGTTAGTTTCAGCGTTCTCTAACAAGATTAAAAGAAAATATTATCTAATCACCCTGCTTTCTTGATCCTCTAGTGTTTTACACTGGATGGGGATACGAGCCAGGTAAAAAAGGTGTAATTTCTTTTATATATAATTTAATTCAACGTGTTTTATTTAATACTCTTAATTTCTGAAAGCTGTTGTAAATGGTAAATCTAAGTAAGAATATCAATATTTTTTCAAGTTTAATGTTTTTACGGGTGGATTGAAATTGATTTTATTCTGGCACCAAGATTTAAATTTTGGGTGCATTTTGTCAGTGTTTTTTTTTAACACAACATAATCAAATATGTTAATTATTTTAGCAAACCATGGGAATGAATTTGTTAATATTGAAGTCTTTTGTGTTAGCTATTTACTTTAAGTAACTTTCATAATCTGTATTTAAAAATTAATTTGAATGGGAAAGAGTTTTTTTTACTATGAAAAAGCATTTGTCTATTCCAATTCGTGTCTTAATAAAGATTTGGTAAATTATATTTTCCTCAAAAATTGCCCTTTTGGGAACTAGAATTTCCATGGGAGGGAAGGAGGTAAATTAGAATGATTCTTAGATGTTTTCAAATTTTTGTTTTGTTAGTTTCAGTTCTAACAAGAAAAAGAAAATTTTACTAATCACCCTGTTTTTTGACCCTTTGTGTTTTACACTGGATGGGATTGACCCGGTAAAAAAGGGAAATTTTTTTTATATATAATTTAATTCAACGGTTTTATTTAATACTCAATTTCTGAAAGCTGTTTTTTAAATGGTAAATCTAAGTAAGAATATCAATATTTTTTCAAGTTTAATGTTTTTACGGGTGGATTGAAATTGATTTTATTCTGGCACCAAATTTAAATCTTAGTGAATTTTGTCGAGTGTTTTTGAGTTAGCTTACAACATAATCAAATATGTTAATTATTTAAGTAGCAAAAAAATGTGTGCATGGGTAATGAATTAGTAAATATTTAAGTCGTATTGTGTTAGGTATTTTCATTTAAGTAATCCAATTTCTTAATCGGTATTTGTAGTAAATTAATTTGAATCGGAAGATGTTACTTTACCATGCAAATAGCACTTGTCTATTCGAATTAGTGTTTTAATGAAGATTTCGTAAGTTATATTTTCCTCTAAACACTTGACCGTTGGAACTAGAATTTCCAATTGGGATGTGAAGGAGGTAAATTAGAAAAAGTTCTTGTATGCTTTCAGAATTTTTATTTGTTAGTTTTACTGTTCTCGAACAAGATTAAAAGGAAATATTATCTAAACATCCTGCTTTCTTGATCCTCTAGTGTTTTACACTGGATGGAGATACAAACCAGGTAAAAGCCACTAAGAATTTCCCCGTACAACAGAACCTTTTTTTCTGTGTGTCCTATAGTTCTCGTACAAGAACTTTGACCATTTGAGTTTAATTAAATACTGAAAGTGATGATAATCGACACCTCTTATGAAACTAATGATCAAAAACATTTTTCTGATTCGGTATTTCGTCTGTTCTTGTTCAGCACATTAGAAGCTAAAGTTTCCTTACATTTGATGTGTATTAAAACGGTTATGTGTCCTTATCTGAACTGTCTCCTGATTACACTTACCAATATGATTGATTAATGATCCTGTTCTGCAATTATGAAGACAGTACAAAGGTGAAGGTCTGACCTTTATGAGGTATTTGATTACTACATGTGCTAGTTTATGAAGATGGCAAATTATAAGTTTAGCATTTCCATCTTTCTTTTGAACCATTAAATGATCTTATTAAACTCTTGGTTATGTCCCTTTCCGACAATACTACTTGAACTTGTGTTTGTTTAGTATTCTATAAGGGTATATAAAGTAAGCTGCATTAAAACACATGGTTGTCTTATTTATAGATAATGTCATGTACCTGAATGCAGAAACATTTTTTCTACATTAACTAATTGTGTATGGCATACATTCTTGTACTTGAGCATTTGGTACAGGTTATGTAGAAATGTTCTTATTAACGTAACTAATACAGTTGACTAATGAAAGATTTTATACTTGAAAAGATGCTTGTAAAGTTGGTTTAATTACATCATGGGTTGGAATTCCAGTTTTATACTAGATTTTTTTAAGAAAATAGTGTAATGTAACTAATGCTATACAGTAAGTGTTACTAATTATGAATAAGTTAAAATGCTAGTTTTTTAAAGGCTTGTATAGTTGGTGACTGTTTTTGCTAAATTGTGGGTGCTTAAATTGATAAGGTTTTCTTTCAGAAATTCCTTAATTTCCAGGGTATTTTTTGTTTTGAAGTGTATCATGGACAGTAATACTTTTTGGGAATTACACTGCAGTATAAGAATCATTAAACTTGACTGCTGGTGTTTTCTGGTCCAGCTGGGTAGAAACAACTGATGCTTTCTTGATCCTCTAGGGTTTTACACTGGATGGAGATACGAGCCAGGTATAAGAGCCACTGAGAATGTTCCCGTACAACAGAAGCTTTTTTTCTGTGTCCTATAGTTCTCGCGTACAAGAACTTTGACCATTTGAGTTTAATTAAATACTGAAAGTGATGATAATCGACACCTCTTATGAAACTAATGATCACAAACATTCTTCTGATTCGGTATTTCGTCTGTTCTTGTTCAACATTAGAAGCTAAAGTTTCCTTACATTTGATGTGTATTAAAACGGTTATTATGTGTCCTTATCTGAACTGTCTCCTGCTTACACTTACCAATATGATTGATTAATGATTCTGTGTTCTCTGCAATTATAAAGACAGTGCAAAAGTGAAAGTCTGACCTTTATGAACAGTGCAACGTTAATATTCATTCTGATGTAATACAGGTAGCAAATATTATCCTGTTATCATCCATCATCCAGTATTATCTTGTACTAGGTGTTATTCCAACAGGTAAATAAACATTGAGAATCCTGTACAACAGAAGCTTTTTGTTCTGTGTCCTACAGTTCTCATACAAGAGCTTTAACCATTTGAATTTAGTTAAGTACTGAAAGTGATGATATCAACCGACACCTCTAGTGAAACTAATGATCACACATTTATTTGATTTGGTATTTAATCTGTTCTTGATAAACACTTAAGGCTAAGTGCTCCTTAAACTTGATCTGTCTTTCCCTTTCCAATCACCACTTCTTAAACTTGTGTGTTTATTTAGTATTATATAAGGGTATATTAAATAAGCTGCATTAAAACATGGTTATCTTATTTATAGATAAAACATGTACCTGTCTGCAGAAACAAATATTTTCTATAATTGGATGAGTGTTTACTACCTTTTGTAGTACTTTGAATATTTAGTAAAGGTCATGAAGAAGCGTTACTCATTATAACTAATACATTTGATGAAGTCTAGTGATAAAGTTTTGAGTATTGAGTTAATTAGAGGATTGAGATCAGGGGTACTCGAACTATATCTCCCAACAGACCATATGACTGGTATTTCAAGTAGGTGATATCATGAGGATAATGCAATGAAGAAAGACAAGTTAAATTAAAATATTAATTGGGGGGGTTACTTCAATATTAACCTTTCTATCAAACTCAACAAAAAATATTTACTTTTAATGAGTTATAGGATAATTATTTCTTGTCATCTTTGGCTAAGCCTTTTGTTTGCATTCAATCAAAACAGCAAATAAGTAGAATTTCCCACTTAATTTTTAGTACATTGTTCTTAAATGTCTGTAGTTGTGGATAAGTTAACACTTGTTTTAAAGATATGCATATCTGTGCATTCATAGAATGCTTGATTTCAAATGCAGAGCATGTTTTTCCTAACTTTTCAGAAATTTACAATTCGTACATTTGTTAACAGGGCAGTTTTGAAATATAATGTAACTTGTTCCTGTTTAGTTTAGAGCATTGGTGTATTGTTTAACTGACGATATGAGGAATTTCCCATTTTTGTTTACATTTTGTAAATATTTAGTTGGGAAAATTAAAATTTTGATAATATTAGAGCATAGAATGTAATGGCCCAATTCATTAAGTCACATGATAAAAACAAACGTGTTTTCCATGGAATTCAAAACAAACACTAAACTAATTGTACTTGTTCTATTTGTAAAACTGATGAAATTCCATATTTGGGTAAAGATGTTAAACTGTTGGGGGAGGGGGGGGATTTCTTCGAGGTTTTTTAAAATTAAAAAAAGTCATATTTAATGTTACACTTTTAAATAAAATGCATTTTTGTATGCATACATACTTTTTAAGAGTTTCTGCAAAAAGCAAAACTTGGTAACACCAGAGTGCAAGAACCGATTAGTTGGAAACACTAGATAGTTTTTAATGTGTTACTGGCATTGCATTAGTTTTTGAATTGATTGGCTAGAATCACATTGGTTTTAGTATCTTGACTATGTCGTATGAATTGAGCCCATTAAAACAATGCAGTATAAGCTTGATTTCTTCAATGGAACTGAATTAACACTCCGTTATTTAAGGGTGTATACTTATTCTCATGAAAGTTGGGCTGTTACAGGAGATTCAGATAATACATTTGCATTATCTTGTATCCCGGTTTAGGGTTAAACAAATTATGTTAAATATGCATTATTGTAGTTTCATTCTTTTGAGTTTATAAGAAAGAGGTTTAAGACCATGTTACTCTCAATTAAGTTCATTATGAAATGGATTATATGGATGCTTCAATTGCCAAATTTATTAACTCCATAAAACAAGAAGTTAAGAAAAATGATAAAATATTATGTTTTTTAAAATTCTTTTCAAATTAAAAATTTGAAAATACGATGTAGACTATCATTATAAACGCCTATTTGATTTGACGACATATAGAAAGTATAAGATCGAACATATTTGGAGTAATTGTTATTGTTACTACAATTTTTTCGTGATTTGGGAAGTAATTGATTTGGCAAGTGAAAGAAAATTAATTCAAATTCAGTCTTTGAATTCTTTTATCACAGAAAAATGTCATTATATAAACATATGTTTTATTAAAGAGTTTAGCACAAATGAATAAAACAACTATTCTGTTATTCGTACATAATATTATGAGTATTATTACTTTTTTTAAATTGCGTTGTCATCATTACAAATGATGTCATCTTAGTTAGCTGTATTTGAGCACCCATCCTGTCTATTTGTCCTTAAAGTTTTACAATACTCGTGTTTAATAGGAGGAATAAATTTCAACAAGTCCATATCTTTTCTCTTGACACTGTTCTACCTGTTGGATGCAACAAAGGCTGGATCATATTTTTCAGACACAATGGTCTACCTGCTACTTTTTCGTATATTTATGGCACTAAATTCGGTATCTTCATTAAAGTCATACTTAAATGGTATCAGATGGGGCTTCGACTTTTCTAATTTTATACAGTGCATTTTGAACCAATTTACTGGCATCCCTGTAACTGATACCTTTCTGTTATTGATAGAATTTTCTAAAGTACTTGTAGGGAAAAAGTCCTGTGCATCATTTGAACCATATGAAACGGTGCTCTTTTTACAGGTTTTTATTATATTATAAAATGTCATCTGGCAAAAAAAGATTCTGATTTTTTTTTCTAGAGATTTGATGACAGCAAATTATGAATCTTTAGGCAAGTAATTGTGTCCACTTTCCAGAAATTTCATTTCAATTGATTCAGCTTGGTATTTCTATACTTTGAAGCAATTTAAATAAACTTAAAAAAGTCAAATTAATTATTTTCCTTACTCAAGTAATTCTTATTAACATCTTCAGTCTTAATGTTATAACGTCTTATTTTTTTTGAAAGGATTCACAATAAAATTGAAAGTTCTTGTGGCAGTTTGAATACAACTAATTTTATTTTTCTCGTACTTAGAGTTCGTGTGAGCGATAGCAGCTGTTTTTTGTTTAAAGGGAATAGTTAATTAAACGAACAACTTACAGGTGTCTCCGTAGGAGAGGAAAAATAGTGCATCTAATTGATTTTTAATATATAAATACATTATAGTATAGAGTTAATCAGATTGGCTTCTGACATAAATTATTTATTATTCAATGGCTAAAGCAATTTTATCATTTAGTGGTGTTAATACTTATTAGAGAAATTTGTTTTGAATATGTATACAGTTAGGAGCTACTGAAGTGCTTTGATCAAGTTTAATAAAATTCCAAAAATGGAGTTAATCGATTTGGCAAGTGAAGCATTCATATAGCAGGTTTTCTCCTTTAAAATGGAATTTTTTTTATATACAGATTGGTAAGGTAACTATTTGTTAAAAATTGTTTTGGGTTAAATTGTATTTTATGATAAGTAAGCATGTATTATCTGAAGATAAAAGTATTTTAAATAAGAATGCTTAAGGATTATTTAAATCTGTTAGTATCACTGATATATTTTGAAGAATACAACTTATTCTTAGGATAATTAGTACTTCCACTAAGTGACTCTTCAATTTAATATATTCACTTAAGGTTTCTGAAAAGAATGGAATGCGTTGATTAACATTACTTCATAATTGAATGTTATTCAGTTTTAATTTAATATTTCAGTTAGAAAGCAGACCCAGAATTAATGTATGGTTAAAAAGAAATTGTCCTTACTGTAAGGATTAAAATATATATTTTGGCTTGAAGTTTTGCCAAGTATGTGGTTGGGAATGACTTAATGCCGCTGTTGTAGAGTTTGATTGAATGAAGGGTGAACGGATGAAAGGGTTTTGTAGTGAGGTCAGTTTTCTTTGTTAAATTATATTCTATGAAGAGATAGGCATTCTTCCATATATTACGTGCCATTCAATAGTTACATTACAGTTGTATCATAGCTATCTACATCAATGGTCTGCAAACAGTTCTATAAAATTCAGGGTTCCATAAGCTAAGTAAACATCAAGAGGAGTTACATTTGTGTGGGCAAAGTGGATTCACAGTTTCTATGAAGTATGCATAACCACAAGCTCATCTGACTCATTAAAATAGAAGGTTTTATTTATACATAATACAGCTTTGTTTTAAACGTATTTTTTAAACTTTATTGTAATCGAATAAGAGATTAAAACCTTTTATCTTTGTATGTGCCACCTACTAGAATCTGAATATTATATTGTCTACTATCCGGGCTTTACAGATAGTTTAACACTTGTTACTGTTGTGTTTTGTATAATCCTTTTAATATATATATATTTATGAAAGAAACCTATAGTAAAGGAGAGGGAACAACTTATGTGTTGACATATCAACAGATTCAATGTTAAAATAAAAATTTGGATGGCTCTTAAATTTTAAAGTTGCAAATTCTTGTACAAAATACAGACATGGGTGGCACTTTGTTCAAAAATTAATGTGTGAATAGGTTAATATTTTTTGTTAAATTTTTGTAACAGATGCAGTAATTTTAAAAATTTCTCTCTAAAGTTCCTATAACATGTAGATCTGCTATAAAATTGTTTAGAGAAGGATAAGTTTCCCTGAAAATACCTTATAGTTCTAAAGGTCCCTTAAGTAGAGAAAGTTTGAGGACCACTGATCTACATAAGAAAGATTTTCATAATTGGCATCTAAACCTGGGGAAATACGAACAAAAGAATAATTACTATAAAACTGATTGTTTTGGGTCTCTGTATTAATTCTGAACTAAGTTAATGCAGTTGTAAGTTACATCAATTATTCATTTTAGTAACAGTAATAAAATAAATTGAGTAATTATGCTTATGAAAGGAACATTTAAGTATAGGTGTCCAATAAATGCAGATTGCATGCGCTTCCTGGTCCAGCTAGGGCGAGAGAAACTGGTACAGTACAAACATCCGATATTAGGGTAAAAAGTGTTGGCAGGAATCACTAAGCATTTATTCAGATTTTAATGTTTTGTTGGTACTCAATTCTACATCTGTTCTCATACTTGAGTATTTTCATTAATTATTTTGTACATATATTATAAAATTCAAGCTTTAATTCTAGGAAGTTATTTTCCTTGTTATACTTGACTGTTGGAACTTTTCTAATAGAAGCAGGTAAATTTCTCACACAAATGTTTGATTATTTAACAGTTTCTGGGCAATGATTAAAGGTGAATAGTCGTAAAACGTCCTGCAAAAAAGCTTGATCATCCATTGTCATCTTGCACTGGATGATAGGGTAAAAGCAGGTAAATAGACTTGAGTTTCTCGTACAGCAGAAGCTTTTTGCTCTGTGTTCCATAATTCTCTACAAAACAAACTTTAAAAGGGTTCTTAAGCTTGTGTTTAAAAAAAAAATTTTCATTATGTGACTTGAAATAACCGTCCTCCCGTTTAGTTACTAATATGATTAATGTACAATCCAAATTTCTGTAAAAGATATATGAAGGTGAAAAGAAATCTATGTAGTCTTTATAAGGTAATTACTGGCATATGATTGTTTGAGAATAAAAAATTATACCCTTTTTATATTAGAATCTTATCACATTTGACTATTAAATTGTTTAGCTTAACTGTGTTTTGGTTAAATGTACCAGTATGATTTATGTGATTAATCCTGCAGTTCTAAGAGTCTGTATATGTTAAACAATTAATGCCCATGTAAAGTATTCAATGATTATTGGCATGTATTAGCTTTTGAAAATGACATGATATAAACTTTTATTAAATGAGGATACTGAAAAACTTATGTCTATTTTTAACTTTTAAGGAGTAAATCTAAAAGGTTTTACCTTTTCTATCTGTAAAAACTGAATGCATGCAAATAACATATATCAATATAAACAAGGATAAAACTTAATGACTTTAATGTCAGTGTCTATACTGTGTTTTCTGAATTTCCCTTCAATTTTAAAACTGGCTGAAAAGCTTGAATAAAATTTTGTGGTAAATGATGTTTTGAGTGGGACCTAGTTCTGACTAGCTATATTTACTGCAGTTATTTCTGTGATTGTAGTTGCAAATTGAAATGCAATTCAAGCTAAGAATGCCCTAATATTGGCTATTTTCTTGGTTAGATATTTGTGAAAAGCTTCCAAGTGTTTATTATGAAACAACGCCTCTCTACTGCTAATAATGGTAATTGCTTGGTTTTCTGATTTTTTTGTAGTACGGCCATTTTTTCTTTTTGGACTGTTTTGCATTTGTTTTGGGATACATTCTTCATTTTCATTGGGAAATTTTAAGTTGAATATTATATATGCCTGTTCAGTATGTTTGATCCCCAATGATAGTAGTTCATAGATATCATAATAGAGTTTTCATCAAATGTGAAGTTTATATAAAAAAAAATTATTGGGTTTTTAAGAAAAAAAGGTATAAGGGGTGTTTATGATGAAACCATGGCACCCTCCACTGATAATGATGGTGATACTATTTTTGATATTTTGTAGCCTACTTTCAACGAACTGTTCGTTTTTTTTTTAATTTAAAATTTTTTGGTTAAAAAGCCACCATATTTTTCGTGAAAGGGGCTATCGATGAAAAAGGTAGTAGTTTTGGGTAGTATAAGAGCTTAAAAAAAAAATTAACAAAGCTTAAAAAAGATTTTTGATTTAAGAAGTGAGAGGAATAAGGTTTGTTTCTAAAAAAACAAACCCGTTTAAAATTTTTAAATGTTCCAGGAAAATACTTTTGTCCTTTAATGTCTTGGAACTGTTAAAATTGTTTTACAAATGGTATTAATGATTATTAAGCATGTATTATCTGAAAAAGATAAAAAATATTTTCAATGAGAATACTAAAAAAATTTTTTTGTTTTAAATCTGTTCAGATTTTATTTTTAGCTGTAAACTAATTGTTCATGGCCAATACTTCACTGAGTGAATATTCAGTCACATTTTTAAAATCTTTAAATTTTGATATGTTTTTTAATAAATATTTTGATATTGACCATTTTTGTATTCATTTTGTTTGATTATTTTTAACATAAAAATTTTTTAGAACTAAAGAATTAAAAATTTTCATTGGGAAGTTGTTAAAGATAAAACCCAAATTTTTTAGTCATATGTAAAAAAGTTAGTTAAAAAAAAATTACAAAGCTTTTTGGCACAAGGGGGAAAAAATCCTTGGCTTTTTTTTATTATGATTAAAAAAGTGAATACAAACATGTCTTCAAAAATTGGGTAGTTTCCCTTTATTAACTTTCAAGTTTTATGAAATTATAAAAAGTGCAAAGCCAAAAATATAATTTTCGGTTCTTCTTTTTGGGACAAATGTTCTTAAAATTTTTTAAATGTAGAATAAAATTTTTTTCTTCTGAAATTTAATTTTTTGGAACAATTTTCCCAAATTTGGGGTCCTAAAGGCTGTTTTAGTTCCTTGTATACACAGTTAGACCTTTTTTCACTGCACCTGACTTGGAAGGAAGACTTAAAAATGAAAATATTTATGTAGCTAAATTATAGTATATATTGAAATGAATGTAAGTGCTAAAAAAAATTTCTCTAGTTACTAATCTTGGAAATTTTTTCGTTTTTGGGGTACAACTTTCTAATTCCTTTTTTTCCCTATTTTTGGGGAACATTGTCCAATCGTTAAGTTATTTTTTTACAAACAAGTATTAATAAATTTTGGTTTGGTGAGGGGGAAAACTTTTACATTGGCAAAAAAAATTTGTAAGTTAACATTTCACAAAAAATGACATTCGATAGAACTTTTCCCATTTACATTATTTGACTTTTTAAACTCTGTGCTTAAGTTATTTTTGGTACTTTTTGGAAAGGTGGCAAACTAAAAGGTATGTTCTGTCATTTGAGAAAAAAAGAATTTTTTTTATTCTATACCGCGGGATAGAACCGTATTGTATTATCAAATGTTTCAAAAAATTAAGAAAGCATTTAACACTAAAAATGAAAGGTGCAAGTTTTTGTATCAAACTTTTAAAAAAGGTTTAAAAGGAAATATATCATGGACAAAAATTTGTGCATTACAATTATCTTTCTCTGGCCTTGGAATGTAAAGGAAAAAATTCACGATCATTATGCTTAAACTCTTATTTTGTGTTATTTAAACATTGAATTAAAAAAACTCTGCAAAAAGGCTTTTTAATTATGGCAATTCCTTTTTTTAGTACTAGCTAAATATCCATTCTACCGGGTTAAAATATTTTTTCATGTAATTAAGCTTTTTATTGCAAGCGTGGTATTTTTTTAAAAAGGGGGAAAATTGGTTTCGGGGTGAATTTAAGTCTCAAAGAGTTGCCCACAAGTGGGTTTTAGATAAAAACCCCAATTTGTGGCCTTGCAGCAAAAAAAAATTTAACACAAACATTTGGATCTAAGGTCCCTTTAAAAAGGGGAAAATGGCCCCCTGCTGAATTTATTAATTTTAGCAACATTGCAGTTTAAAAAATAATTGCAACTCTAGTGAACAAACAAATAAGGGAAACACGGCGATAATTATGGGGATAACTTTAAAAATATATATATCGTTTGGACAGGTACACTTAGAAAATATATACCATGATCTCTTTATAAGTGGCTATTAGGAACAGACTCTGAAGTAAAGTTAAACTGCTATACTATTTAATGTAAAGTCACATCAATATATTTTAATCATGTTTAATTTATATGGACCGACCATTTTGTTTCCCTTCAGTGCCCAAAATACAAATTTTTTTTGGGATTTACGGAAAATTTGGGCAATTAGCAACTACTCAAAATAAACCGTAGTTAGGGAAAATTTTACCTTTTTTTTTTGGGGGTAAAAGATACTACTAATTGACTATTATGCATTGGTTAATTTTGGGAAAATTTTAAATACCGATTAGAAGATGTTTGATTGTATGAGTTCATTTTTTGATGTAAAAAAAAAATCCTGCTTTAATTTTTTTTACCCCTTTTTCCCAGTTTCCAAAAAAAATGTAAAACATTAGAAAATGGCCCGGTTTTTTATCAATTTCTGATAGAATGACTGTTCATTCGCTTCGGCAAATCAGCAATTTCCTTAACTTGGTTGCACCGATTGGCAATCCGTCATTAAATGTAACATAATCGTTAAAATACCCTTTGCGTTGTGAAGTGGGATGAGATAAAGGAATTTTTCCTGTCCTATTCAAAACTCGCACGAAAAATAGCACTCAGGAGTCCAATATTTGTAATGCAAGCTAATAAAAAAAATTTACCCTTTTTTAAAAAATTACATTGGGGTTGTACTAAAGAAGTCCCCCTGAATCTTTTCCCATAACAAATTTAAACAAAACAAATCACGCGCAAACTTGGAACTTCAATTTCGACATGGAAAATAGAAGCCCCTTTTGGGTCGGCTACGAAAATTAATCGATATCTCATTTAAAAAATTAAACATTTTTGATTTGCATTATAATTAATATTTGATGTCAATACGTGAAAATTATGGTTAATTCCAAAAATATTTGTAATGGGTTTTAAATATAAATAAAAGATATATTTTTTTTGCTACCCGGGGATTGTTTTTTCGAAAAAGAAACCTGCCCGGGTCGTTTGGGGTTTGCCACACCTGAGCTATACTTTTTTTTACGTTTAAAAAAAATAACCAAAAAGGGGGTCCAGCCCATTGTCATCCCAAAACAATCGTGTATATAAAAAATTTCCCCTTTCAATGAATCTTTTAAACACACGTGAGGGAAAAAAACTTGAAAGTTTTACCGTCGCCAAAAATACCAATGTGGTTGTATTTGTAATTCTTTTTAAAAAATTAGTATTAATCAATCAATTTTTGTTTCCCCCAAAAAACCCGTTTAAAAAATTTCAGCTCAATTGAGCTCTTTTAAAAAAGTGCATAACCCAAAAATATAATTTTCGTTCTTCATTTTGACAAATTTTTTTTACAACTTTTTAAATGTAGAATGAAATTTTTTTTTTTCTGAAATTTAATGTTGGAACAATTTTCCCGAATTTAGCCCCAAAGAAGACTGTTTAGTTTCCCTTTTGATACACAGTTGACCCTTTCACTGCACCTGACTTAAGGAAGACTTGAAATGAAAATATTTATGTGCAAATTATAGTATATATTGAAATGAATGAAAGTGCAAAAAAATAATTTCTCAGTTACTAATCTTAAAATTTTTATTTGGGTACAACTTTCTAATTCCATTTTTTTCCCCCTATTTTTGGAACATTGTCCAATCGTTGTTATTTTTTTACTAACGGTATTAATAAACTTGTTTGGTGAGAGGAAATTTTTACATTGGCAAAAATTTAATTGTAAGTTAACATTTCACACAAATGACATTCTGATAGAACTATTCTTTTAATTTTTGACATTAAACTCTGTGCTTAAGTTATTTTGGTACTTTTTGGGAGTGAAACTCAAGGATGTTCTGTTTTCAGAACAAGAATAGTTTTATTCTATACCTTGATAAAACCCTAGATTATCAAATGTTTCAAAATTGAAAGCATTTAACATATAATGTAATGTGCAAGATTTATCAAACATTCAGAAAGGATTGTAGCAAATTATATCATGGACAAAAACTTGCATTAAAATTTACTTTTTTTTGGCCTTGGAATGTGGAAACAATCACAATCTTATGCTTAAACTCTTATTTTGTGTTATTTAAAAGGAATTAAAAACTCTGCAAAAAAAGGCTTTTTTAATTAGGGAAAATTCCCTTTATTTAGTACTAGCTGAAGTATCCATTCTACACGGGTTAAATATATTCATGTAATTAAGCTATTATTGCAAGCGTGGTATTTTTAAAGAGGGTAAAATTGGTGCGGGAGTGAATTTAAGTCTCAAAGAGTTGCCACAAGTAGTTTTAGATAAACCACAATTTGTGGCCTTGCAGCAAAGAAAAATTTAACACAAACATTTGGATCTAAGGTGCTTAAAAAGGGTAAAATGGCCCCATGCTGAATTTATTAATTTTAGCAACATTGCAGTTAAAAAGTAATTGCAACTCTAGTGAACAAACAAATGAGTAAACACGGCGATAATTATAGTGATAACTGAAATATATATATCGTTTGGACAGGTACACTTAGAAAATATATACCATGATCTCTTTATAAGTGGCTATTGGGAACAGACTGTCTGAAGTAAAGTTAAACTGTGCGGTACTATTTAATGTAAAGTCACATCAATATATCTTAGTCATGTTTAATTCATATGGACCGACCATTTTGTTCGTTCAGTGCCCAAAATACAAATTTTTTGGCATTTACAGGAAATTCGACAATTAGCAACCACTCAAAATATCCGTAGTTAGAAATTATACGCTTTTATTTATTAGTGCTAAAGATACTACTAATTGACTATTATGCATTAGTTAATTGGAAATTCTAAATACTGATTAGAAGATGTTTGATTCGTATGAGTTCATTTTTCGATGTAGAGAAGAAAATCCTGCTACATGAGGTACTTTTGCCCAGTTTCCAAATAATGTAAAGCATTAGAAAATGTAACGGTTTCGCTATCAATTTCGATAGAATGACTGTTCCGCTTCGGCAAAACAAAATTTCCTTTAAATTGGTTGCAAAGATTGGCAATCCGTCATTAAATGTAACAACCCTTAAAATACCCTTTGCGTTGTGAAGTGGGATGAGATAAGAAAGGAATTTTTCCTGTCCTATTCAAAACTCGCACGAAAAATAGCACTCAGGAGTCCAATATTTGTAATGCAAGCTAATAAAAAAAAATTCACCTTTTTAAATAATTACATTGGGGTCCAACTGTACTAAAGAAGTCCACCTCCGAATCTTTTTCGATAACAAAATTTATCAAACAAATCACGCGCAAACTTGTAACTTCAATTTCGACATGGAAAGTAGAAGCGTTGAGATCGGCGTACGAAAATTAATCGATATCTCATTTAAATAAATTAAACATTATTTGATCATTGCATTATAATTAATATCGATGTCAATACGTGAAAAATTATGGTTAATTCCAATAAATATTTGTAATGGGTTCAAATATAATAAAAAGATATATTTTTTTATGCTACCCGCGGGGATTGTTTTTCCGAAGAGAAACCTGCTAGGTCGTTTGGGTTCGCCACACCTGAGCTATACTTTACTATTTTAGTAAAATAACCAAAGGAGGTCAGCGGATTGTCATCCCAAACAATCGTGTATATAAATTTCATTTCAACTGAATACTTTAACACACGTGAGAAAAAAATCTTGAAAGTTTTGACACAAGTCGCCAAAAATACCAATGTGGTTGTATTTGTAATTCTTTAAATAATTAGTATTAATCAATCAATTATTATTGTCATCCAAAATAATCCTGTGTATAAAATTTCAGCTCAATTGAGCTCTTTAAAATGTATTTTATTAACGATTGAAAATTCCACCAAAATATAGAGATAGTAGGAATTGAAAAAGAAAAAATGAAAGTTTCGCGATTCCTTTATCCGCTTCCTGAAAAATTACGAATTTTTCTTTGCTGCTGAAGCACCTTTGATATTTTCGAGTTACAAGAAACCAAGTTACCAGTACGACTGATCAAGACGACAAATGAACGGAGAGTAGTTCAAGGATACGAGATTCCACTGAGGGTGAAAGGAGATATCGAACATATTTCCAGTGAATTGGACATAATGGGGATTAAAGATTGCAATGCCCAGTCTTGGATGATAATTCCCAAAATTCTAGTGCTCTCGGCGAGTTAGGCTCCTAAAATAAAACTAGTTCAATATTTATGACCAACATGAAATGTGCTGAAAGAGAATAACACGATAAGTCCAGATAAACTTGAAAAAAATTGAATCTCAACAGAAAGTTTGTTATATAGAAAATGCATTTCGCTATAGGGAGGTTATATATTTTAAGAAGAAAATCGTGAAATGTGTTGGTTCCAAAATAAAGTTCGCTATATAGAAAAATTCGCAATATAGAGGCAAGACTGTATTAAGAGAAATTGAAATATTTTTTTATCTACGAAAATTTAAAAATGATGAAAACAGAATGCGTAAGGAAAGTTGAAAGTTCTAAGAAGGAAAGTTGCTCTAATAAAAATAGCACTTTCATTGAAAAATCATTTATAAAAATTAAAATCAGAGTAACTGGTCATTATGCGTAAGATATGTTATTGCTTATAAAAGAAATCGTTTATAATTTTCAGGATTTATGGTTACAAACTCAAGGAAGATTCTTCTTGTACATATAATTATTAGTTTAAACTAGAGTTCTAAAAATGTTTTTATTCTTTTATACAAGTATTTTACTATTGTACTGGGTAACCTACGTAGTTTTCTGTTTTGAAGCTTTATCCTTTAATAAGTTGGAAATAATCGCGCGTGCAAGAATACAGTGAAATATGTTAAACGCGAAAACGTAATATTGGTTAACACGAAATAATACAACGATCCCTACTAACCACTATGGCTTTTCATGCATTTTTTTTCTTCTCTTTACTCGGTAAGATTTTCCTTCTGGGAATGATCAAAATAAGTTTGTGTAATGAACAAGTAATATAAAAAAATTTATTTTTATGCATGGGTATATTAAAACCTTTTCTTTCAAAAACGAATCCGGATTTAATCCCTAGTGTAACGACCATAAATATTTAGACCATTTTTTTAAACAAGTCACTTAAAGATAGTTTCCATGGACTAGATTCGTGACAAATACAATCACGTGTTTGTTCTCCATTGAAAAGAGAATTTCTTCAAAAAGAAGTTGTCAGCAGCCAAAGTGCATCAACTGATTGACTGGAAACACGTGATTGGATTTATTTTGTTACTATGACGTCACATGAGTTTATGAACTGATAGGTTGGAAACACGTAATTATCATGTGATTATGACGCCACGTGAATTTAGTGTCTGTAATTATCTTAAAATTCACGCTATTTTTTTAACGAATGTATGAGGATTTGAAACCGTTTATTTTAAATATAGTTAAGAAGAGAATATGGAACTATGAATGAATGAAATATTTATTGGGATAGATTAATTTTAAATTAGTGGAAAATCGTGCGAATAATTAATCAAAAAATGTTTTTAATACATTTTAAAAGAAAATTCAATATTCGGCCGACTTAAAATTATTATAAAATGTTTTATCACTGCATTGCAATCATCTAAATTGTATTTTCTCTTTATGAGTTGTATATACATTATTTATAGTAGATTAAGTATCCAGTGCTATAGACAGTGGCTTAACGAAAAATATTAGGGCCCCAACTGCTCCCGTGAAAAGGCGAACATATGGCTCCAAAACAAATAGCCGGGGAATATCCCCATTCTTTTAAACGTCGGTAAGTACTCCAGCACGAAATCATAACTGCACTGGAATAACACGAAATAATAACTCGAGCACTTATGCAATGCCAGGAAAGAGAAGATAGTAAACAGAATTTGTATATTAAAAATATTTATATATTTTCACTTGATAAAATCCAACCAAGATAGAGCCCTTTTTTTTTTTTTTAAGCACCATGCCTTTTGGATAAATAGCTACGCCACTGCTTCTGGAATAATCTTATGTAAGGCAAGCGATCGAGCGGATTTGCAGAAAGTGTAAAGTACCACATTTTATCAACAGATGGCGGCTTTTCTTACACTAGACTTCTATTTTTTTCTACTGTACTTTAGAATCAGAAAATGTCTAAGCCGCACAATCGTAATAGCTGGATCTTAAAGGGCTAATTAAATAAATATACTTTATCCGGTATCTAGAATTCTCTCGGGAAAATATCATTTGTGCACATTCTTTTATTGATTTCTAAAGAACATCGAAACATCCTTAAATGCAGTACTAGTTTATTATTGGAAGACTTAAACAATTTGGAGCATTTGAAATCCCCCCCCCCTAAAAAAAACTGAAATATTTGGAGACCAATAAGGATTATTTAATGTTATATATACTAAATGAATATTATGCATATATCTGAAAATGCACTATTTTTTAGTCAAAACTAAATAATAAAGGTATTGTTAATTGTGTTACGTGAAGAGGGTTTTTCTTTTTGCTAATAAACAAATAAAAGTTCTAATCGAATTTCTAAACTCTATTATTGTATTTTGGATTGCTGATCACGTTAAGCTAATGTTCAGTTCTTATTTATATCCTTGAATAATTTTACTCGACGAACAGAAAAATGAATAGTAATCCTAAATATATATATTATAAATGCGAAAGTTTGTGAGGATGTTTGGCCGTCTTTCACGCAAAAACAACTGAATGGATTTTAATGAAACTTTACAATAATATAGCTTATAAATCAGAATAACACATAGGCTATAATATATAAAGATATTGTGTGCAGTTTTTAAAATATAACGACAATTGTCAAGAAAGAAGGAAAAAATTCTGCCATTTGCAAAAAAGTCCATGACAGCATTCATCTATCTTTTTTTTATCCCTTTTGTTTTGTCTACGCCACGCCTCAGTGCACTGTCGCTTTTAATTTATTATTCATCAGTGTAATCACTATTTTCTTTATTTCATAATAAAACTAGATTTCGTAGGGAGAGGTGGTGGCAAGATTTTAACATAAAATAAATACAACAAAAAGTAATATTAATGTATTACACTTCCCCTGATATCAATTATTTACACTATTTTAAGCGTTCATTACACAAAATTTGCAACAATGAAAAATCCAGAAAAGTTGATTCACCAACACAAGATTTTACTTAATTGGTTAATTGTAATTCATCTCAATCCTACAGACTACTTGTTTCTTTAGTCCCGGTTTTTGATGAATAACTTCCGAGTTTGTAAACATTTAATATTCTTAAACTGATCTAAAATCTACATGAAATTGCGAACAAAATGATACAAAAAAACATTTGCTTTATTTAATTATTAGTTAAAAAAATGTAAGAAAAACAAAGAAAATTCTTCATTTTTAATTCTTACTATTAGCTCACAATCTATATATTTATCTTGGTGGAATTTTCAATCGTTAATAAAATACATTTTAAAGCACCCAGTTGAGCTGAAATTTTATATACAGGATTATTTTGGATGACACAATACAATAATATAATTAATAAAAATTAATTGATTAAAACTAATTATTTAAAGAATTACAAATACAACCACGTTGGCATCATTTTTGGCGACTTGTGTCAAAACTTGAAAAGGTTTTTTTTTTCCTCACGTGTTCAAGTATTCAGTTCAATTGAAATTTATATAAACGATTGTTTTTTGGATGACAATACGATACTTTAATGATAATTAATAAAAAATAATTACCACTTATAATGTTGTGATCTGTCATATGTATATATAACATATTAATTGTAACTATTTAATAAAAAGTAACAAATAAAATTTTTCTTTGTTAATCTAAGTAGGAATTGACTTAAAAAAATTTTTTTTGTATTACTTGTTTTAATTTTTAATTATATTCGCCGTATAACGCGCACGCCTATTTTTCGAAGAAATCTGGAATATTAGTATACATTGCTCTTATGTTTTGAAGTCATAAGTATTATCCCCTGACTTTTGAAAAAATAGTATACTTCTAGAACTACTCCTTTAGTTCACAAGTCAAATAATTTCTTTTAAATAAACACTACTTCGATACATGTAGAATTAAGTTTTTATGTTCATTTCTTTTCTTATTTTTCAGCTATCGTTTTTATACCCGGCACCCTTAAGTTTCGATTATATTTTTTGTGTATATACGCCGGATTTTACTGTATTTAAAGAATTACAGATACAGCCACGTTGGTTTCATTTTTAGCGACTTGGGTCAAGATTTTTTTTCTCACGGTTTTAAAACATTCAGTTGAACTGAAATTTTATACACACGACTGTTTTGGATCATAATACGATACTTTAAGTGGTCATTAATTTGTGTTAATTATCATTAATGTTGTGATACTGTCATATGTATATACATATCTATAATAATTGCAACTATTTAATAACAAATAGCTAAAATAAAATTTTTCTTTGTTGATCTAAGTAGGAATTGACTTTAAAAAAATTATATTACTTGTTTTAATACTTAATTATAACCCTTTTATGAGACACACACAAATATTTACTTTTATGCTTTTTTTAATGAGTTATGGGATAGTTTTTCGTTTTCTTTTCATCCATGACCAAACTTCTTGTTTACATTCTACTATCTCTTCCTTGTGACAGACAGTTCAACATTTGTCTGACCCGACGTACCAGTGGGCATTTAAAGTCTCACTTTTTCTGGAGATAATAAAGCCGTATTCACACCAATGCAGTCAGCGTTGAGCGTCTAGCCAATCAGAGACTTCATTTCGCCTGAGATGAAATCTCTGATTGGCTAGACGCTCAATACTCGATGCTGACTGCTTTGGTGTGAATGCGGCTTAAGAGGTTTCCTAATTGCCCTGAATGCCAGCTAGAATAGGCTTCACCTCAGTGCATTTTGGACTGCCTTGAACTGGACTGGGAAGATATCCATGATAGTAACTTCTAGTATCGGACTTCGTTAAAGTCAAATGTTTCACTGATCTGGTCTGACCAGACGGGAGATTAGTGTGCATATGTATGTAATAATTCCCTCTAACATACTTTTAATTAACTCTTTTTAAGGATCTATAAATAATCTTTAATTCTTATAGGTTTAAAATAAAACATTGTAATCTTAATCATAATCGGTTAAACCTAAATCCCTAGCCCGCGCATTCTAACCAATCAGAACTACTATTACGTAATAGTCACGCGCTTGTGCACTGTTGGTATATAAACATAAAATCTGATTTAATCGCGCTTTTTTCTCTGCTTGTCGCCATCACGTAAGATTGTAAATACTTGCTGCTTTATCTTTGTGTTGTGTCCTCCAAAATGCCGCTGTCTGTTCAATGTGAACATGTAACATAATTGTCCTTTAATCTGCTGATGTGTGCTCATAATAAAGGAGGTAAAGCTATTCTGAAGACGTCATTACTAAATCAAAATTGATACTTACTCTACACCGGCCAACACTACTACAATATATTACATATATATCACATTTTACTATAAAAATAAAAAGCAAATCGATAGAAAAATTGATATATTTGATTGCTTGATAGAATTTTCCGCTAAATTTTTAGAACATTTTTCTTAAATAACTGAATTTTTTAGGGCAAGGGGCCACACAGAAAAGGCACAGATTGAGAGTATCATTGTCTAGTAACAATTAATCCATATAGATCTAGACTAATATTTGAATAATGTGTTAATAATCCTTCTACTGCAAAAAATTTTTTTTCGTTATCACTTCAAACCTATTTCCTCCAGTTTTACTCATGTTAGATAGAAATTTAAAATCTAGCTTCCTGCAAAATATTTTTTAAAAAATTCTAGATTTCCAAATTTTAATTGCTGGAGATAATTGCTTGTAAATTTCTGAACCAAAAGGCTCGTACGTTAAGTTCTGATTGTAGTAATGCAGGATGTTGTTTTTTAAATGAAATTGACCTTTGATGTATAGGGAAGGAGCAGTGTTTTATCATTTGTGCTTGGGTATTAGTTACAAGGTCCCATCACCATTTACTACAGTGCTTATCAAGAGTAAAGCAAGCTTTTTTTATCATTAAATGTTATAATTAGGGGGAGTTATATAATTAAACTTCCCCTATAAATGGCATCCTACAGCGTAAACGGCATGCAACGAAATTTTGTATATGGACTATACACAAGATGCGCTCACGGAATTTCGAAAAAAAGTTTAGTTTCAAAATGGGCACCTTTTTGGGGGAAAACTTGAAATTTAACACAATAAACGACCAATGCGGAAGCAATATTAACATTTATTGTCTATTTTCTGATTACCTTGGCATCCAACCGCATTGAGTAAAAGTAAGGGAAAAAAACAGTTCAGTTTTCAGAAACAAGAACAGATTAGGACGAAATTGCAGAAGAGGAGCAGTTGTGAATAGTGTCCAGGATGTAGGGAAAGTGTCTCTACGTGACCACCCTCATTCACCTGCAAAATTTCAAGTTGATGGACATGTGTTCTACTACAGATCGTAACTGATCAATTGTGAGGCTTCTCACATAAGGCGTTATGGAGCTCCGTCGCAACACCTCCACGATATACCAGACTTTTTAAACAGCTCCATAACCAAAAATCGCATGGAGTTAGATCCGGCGAACATGGTGGCCATGTATTAGAAAAGGAGCGGCTAATAACACGTTCCTCTGTGAAGTGTTGGAGCAATTACGCCTTCACGGTCCCAAGGATATGTAGGGGTGCACTATCTTGCATGAAAATGGTCGATGTAAGGACCCGCCTTTGCTGTAATTGCGGCACAAAATTCTGCAGCATGTCATGGTGCCAACGGCTCGTAACGGATCATGTGGCAGGCGCATGTTCACCAAATTCATCAAAAAAATGGCCCAAGGATGAATGTCTTCGTGAATCCACAGTCACCTTTGGAAACTATAAGGGGATTTCAGTGTGGATCCACGGTTTTTCCGTAACCCAGATGCGGCAACTCTGTGTGACTGTCCCATTGAGGTAAAAATGAGCCTCGTAGCTCTACAGAATATTTCAAGGCCATGACATATCTACAGTCATTTTGTTAAGAAAATTGACTGTGAATGACAGACGTTGTGACTTGCCCCTATTAAGCAACTGGTATGGCCGATCTTGTATGGGAAGTAGTGCATTATGTTTCTGAGTACTTCTCGGATGATACTGTTAGAATAGCCTGTCCTGTCGAGAAACTGCACTCGCACTACTGTCCCCAAACTCTGATGCCTGTGACTCGGCGTCAACAGCTGCCTTGACGACATCAGGTACCGATGTGACACGTTTACGGTCTCTTCCATGTTGAACTTCTAACTTCTCCGTCTCTTCTAATCTCTTAATCATTTCCCGGATACCTTTAATAGGCATAGGTCCACGCCGTCCTTTTACGAAGGAATTCACGAACTGCAGCAGAAGCTTTCCCTTTGTTTTGGTGGAACAGCTTAACCTATAATGCACGTTCAACTAAAGAGGCCGTCATTACTACAGCCGGAAACATTGACTTAAGCATGACAACGTCTGCAAACGTTTTATACCCAAACCTGTTTTGCATAAAGTTTCCTCTTCCCAAGCATGCAAATATTGATATTTTTCTCCTGCAGCTGACAGCTTTTCCCGGTTTTGCATTTGATTGCTCATAGATCTTGTTCTGGATTGTTAATATTGTTTCTGTATTCCGTTTTGGTCGTTTGTGTTGAATTTAATGTTTTTCTCGAGACGCGCTGTCCTCTGTTGGTCATTTTGGAACTAAAAATTTTTTCGTGAACGCATTTTGTGTATAGCCCATATTCAAAATTTCGTTCCATTCCATTCACCCGTTTGCATTGTAAAATGCCGTTTATAGGGGAAGTTTAACTGTATCCGCCTGGTGGAATAACCGCACGTGTAATATTCTGGGTTTATTTTCCGTGTTTTAAGACGGAAAGGGTAAAATTAATTGAACGCAAAGTTCACGTACTTCGCAGAACAGATTTATCTATGGAGTTATAAATTTTCTTACGGTATAATTTTTTAAAGTTAAAAGCTTTTTCAAACTTCATACATCAATAGCAGACAGCGGTAATTTTTTTAAACAAATATTGTAAGGAAACAACTGCATGAAATGAATCCCGAATAAAGACGCAAAACACAAACTTTGAAAAAATTGTTAAAAGAAATTACGGATTTTAAAATCTTTGGATAGAACACAGGCAATAACGTTTCACATGTGGAGAAAAAACTTCGTGCAATTATTTTTATAAATGGCGAAATGGTTAAATGTTTAGTTAGAATTTTGTGTATTTTTTGAAAAATCGTAAAAAAGTTTTCGGTATTTGATTTTTTTTTAAATCACTAAAAGAGCAAAGTATGAGCTATTATAAAACGAGTTTCCGTACTGAAAAAGTAATTAGAACATGATACAGAACGAATGTATAATCCTTTTAATAAAAACGCGTCAAAATTCACTCCTTTTAGAAAAAATCGTTATAAAACACAAAATATTGTTATTTTGTATATACTTATATAATATATAGTTTAGATTTTGAAGATCTTTTCAACTATTAATATTGAAGATATGATTAATATACTTGTAAAATTACTTGAAGATAATTTATTTAAAAATATTAATTATGATAGATTTAGTTCTCTACTTAGGTTTGTACTAAAAGAGCACTGTATAACGAAAGAAAAAAAGGGAAAAAAAACGACACACCAAGAAGGAGTTACCCGGTTGCAATAAAATTTCGTATGCAAAGACATTTGTACCGAACATGCCAATGATTAAAATTTGGTGCCCAATGAATGAATAATGCGGGGGCTCGCGCACTCACAGGTTAAAAAAATCGATTTCAATCTGATGGTCAAAATTTCTGTTGACGGCTTAATCCCTTTTCAAGAAAAAACCTTGCCGGGGATTCGGGCTCATTAGGAGAATTGTGAGTTTAAAGGGGCCCTTATCATTGTAGGGGAAGGTTTGGGAAAAATCGGAGAATCGCTCGTCATATGGGTTGAAGCGATGCGGCCATCATAAGATGCTGGCAAGAATGGATGGACAGTGGCAGATTTCAGCGTCATGATGGTAGCACGGTCGACCTAAGGCCACAACAGATCGGGAGGACAGATTGTCAGATAAACTATCACAGTGCCTGATTCATCGTTATCAATCATCAGACGTGCGACTCGCTAACGAGTGTCCACCATGATCATTCACAGACGTCACAATATTTTGAAAATAGTTTCATTGATAATTCTGAATATTACATTTTTCGTTATATAGATGATATTATTTTTCTCAAGCAAGACACTTTTCTTTTATCCGCAATATCTTAATTTAATACAGATGAATAGTAACAATAAAAAATTTTTTTTAAAAAATTAAAAAAAATTTTTATTATTAATTTCAATATTAAAAAAATTTAAAATTAATTATAAAAAACCCAAAAGTTTCTGTTTCAAAAAATAAAAATTCAAAAAATTTCTATTTTAAAAAAAAAAAATTTTTTAAAAATTTTTAAATTAAAAAAAAAATTTTTTTTTTTGATTTAAAGAAATTCTAAATAGTAAGGATTAAAATTCCATAGAATATTACCAGTTTATTATTATAAGTTTATCATTTTTCCTAGATATAGTTACCTCCATATTCTAATATTAGATAGTTACTTATTATTTTTTAAAATTCTTACGTAATCCTAGTGTCTCTATAGTAGTATGTAAACACTTTTTAATTTTTTATTTCTAATCGTTTCATACTTTTGCCAAGTGCTATTACTGAGCCATTCCCTTGCTTTGAATTTCCGTTTGGGTCCAGAATCTGGCAATAACTTGTTTATTATACTCAGATTTACCCAGGCTTTGCATTTTTGAATACGATTTTTAGGTAAGTTACCTTTTTCATCTAATGGATTTAGATATTCTATTCATTATTTTCAATAGGCTTTTGCTCAGTATTATTAACATAAAGGGGGAAGGTTGGCTGGTCACAAAACATGTTCAACCCCACTATTTTATATATAAAAGCTGTCCTAAGTCAACAATGTTTATAATACTGTAGCATCCATATTTTTATAATTTTCGGTTTTTAATTATTGAATATTCATCTCTCTTTAGTAGAAAATTTTGTCTATATATTTATATATGTATGTTCAATTGTTATGTTTCTTGTTATCAATTTCCCTTTTTGGGCCCTTTTAGGTTTCAATTTTTCTCACTTAGTATTTTATTTTATTATAAAAATTTATATATATACCATTTATGTTATATAGATGAATAATTTTTGGCAACAAGTCATTATCCTAACATTAATTTTTTATCAAATGTCAATTTAATAAGACAAATAGTTAAAAAATGAAGAAATTTTTTTGATATTCATCCCAAAACAAAAAAAAATTAATAGTTTCTAAATTTATGAAAAAAAGAAAACTTTAATTTTCAAATTATAAAAGTTCCTCATTGGGAGAGAAAACACAGCTTCTATATTTGAAATATTGTTAATTATATACAACTAAAAAATTTTCTTTTTTCAAAAAAACAGAAAAAAAAGTAACTCTTAACATTTTACTAAATTTTTGCAAACAAAAATCCCCAATTAATTTTTTAAATGTTATAGAATAAATTTTTCAAAAATAAAAGGATTATAAATTTTGATTATTAATAGTTTATTACTATAAATTTAATATTTCCTAGTTATAGTTACCTATATTCAAAAAGCTAAATTATTATTTTTTAAATTTCAAAATACTCAGTTTTCAAAGCTATGGTAATTTTAACTTTTTTTAATTTTTTTCTTTTTTTATATTTTATTTAAAATTTTTCAGCTTTTTGAATCTGCATTAGGGTCCAGAATCGGCAATTTTTAGCACTCTGTTTAGGATGGCTCTGCTTTTTTAAATGCAATTTTAGGAAAACCTAGTCTTGTAATGGTTTTAAATATTCCTATCCATTATTTTCAAAAAGGTTTTGCCGATTATTTAATAAAGGGGGGGGTTGGGTCCAAAAAATGTTCAAACCCACTTTTATAAATTATTTTATATATTAGCTGTCCTTAGTCAGCAATGTTTATAATACTCAGGCATCCACTTTATAATTTTTAATCTCGGTTGCTCATGTGTCCTTCATTGTGTGATTTTCCTACTGTCTATGTGCTTTTCGAATGTGATTGATGGATGTTTATCTCTTGTTCGTAGAGAATTAGACTATATACATATATAAAGTATATATAATCCCTACCTGATAAAATAAATGGTTTCTTTGGTTCCGGATTTTTTTCTGGTTTTGATACTGAAAATACGATGACAGTTTTAAAAATGACGAAATGTCAAAAATCTTCCCTCGTCCGATTATTTGTGGAATAAACTGCGTAAAAGAGCAGACTAATCGAGTATTTTAACTTTTTCACTTAATATCTTTTTGACTAATTGCAGTTAAAGAATTTAATTTAATTATTTTTTGGATCATTTTCCATCTTTTAATACCTTTGGCATGTTTCTGCGTTCAGCGGTTCGTGAGAAGATAGGCTAACATAGATAGATACATTTGTTTACCTTTGAATTTTAATAGTGTGGAATTGACAATAGCTTTTATTATTCTTACTCTCGACGTTAAATAAAAAATAAATAAATCAAACGTTTAAAATATAAATCTTATGTTGTTTCCCTTCCCCAATTATATATATGTATGCTAATTTTTTTTTAGAATTATAACACAGTGCATAACCTTAAAAAAAATTATTCTCCAAGAAATAGATTCATATTTTGTCAAACTTGTTTATGTTTGTTTATATTGCTTATGATTATCTGTTTGTCTTTATAAAGTATTACATAAACATATTTTAGTAACTAAAATTTAATATATATTTTAGATTTTGATTGAATGACCAAAAATTTTATGTAAAAGCCTGCTAATTTCTTCAGATATCTGTAAAAAATTTCTTAGCTGATTTTTTTAAGGATGTGATAACCAGTTGAATTTTTTGACTTCATAAATTATAATGAAGAATAAAATTCTTTTTATACATGTTCTATGCTAAATTGAATGCACTTTTTTTTTACAGAAGGATGTTATAAGTTTATATTCTGAAGTAAACAAGAGTGCAAGAATTTCCTTCATTGTAGATTTTAAATTGAGATTTTCACTGTCACATCTGTGAGAAAACTTTCAGATTTGAAATTAGGAAAATGGCTTTCACTCAAGGGAACTCGACGCATCATTTACATGTTCATGCCAGTAAAAAGATTTATATTTGTGAAATCTGCAACAAGGGTTTTTCTGAAGCTGGTAATTTAAAAAGACATTTTCATATTCATACAAAGGAAAAGCCTTATGTTTGTGAAATATGCAACACGGGTTTTTCACGAGCTGATAGTTTGAAAGCACATTTGTATGTTCATGGCAAGGAAAAGCCTTATGTTTGTGGAATGTGCAACAGGGGCTTTTCTCAAGCTGGTAATTTAAAAACACATTTGCTTACTCATACAAAGGAAAAGTTTTATGTTTGTGAAGTGTGCAACAAGGGATTTTCTCGGAATAATGATTTAAAAAGGCATTTATTAGTTCATACAAAGGAAAAGCCTTATGTTTGTAAAGTGTGCAACAAGAGCTTTTCACAAAATGGCTCTTTAAAGACACATTTACGGACTCATACCAAGGAAAAAACTTGTGTTTGTGAACTGTGCAACAAGGGTTTTTCTCAAATTGGTGATTTAAAAGCACATTTGCAGACTCATACAGAGGAAAAGACTTACGTTTGTGAAAAGTGCAACAAGGGGTTTTCTCGAAATGGTGATTTAAAAATACATTTACGGACTCATACCAAGGAAAAGACTTGTGTTTGTGAACTGTGCAACAAGAGTTTTTTTCAAATTTCTCATTTAAAAGATCATTTACGTGTTCCTACAAGGAAAAACCTTATGTTTGTGAGATGTGCAACAAGAGTTTTTCTCATTCTTCTAATTTAAAAGTACATTTATTGATTCATACAAAGGAAAAGCTTTATGTATGTGAGATATGCAACAAAGGTTTTTCTCAAAACGGTAATTTGCAAAGACATTTAATGATTCATACCAAGAAAGAAACTGTATAAATTGGGCTTCTTGATATTTTCCAAGACTGGTCACAGAGCACATTTAAATATTCATACGAAGGAAAAATCTCATGTTTTATCTTATCATTCTTATAACTCTGTAATTTTGTGCGTAATATTCTCATATAGCATTAAATGAAAAGTAAAATTAAGTTATAAACTCTTAAAACTAACTCATAAATCACTTGGATATTTATTAAAATAAATATTGTGAATTATTTATTATCAATTTATTGATATTTGTCTGTTTCTAAGAATTGTGTTGAAATACAAATCTTAAAATATGTGGGTGTACTTTCAATGTGACGATGAATAATGGTTCTTGGTAACTGTTTTTTTATGTTTTTTTTTGTGTGAAAAAATCAGTGGATAAATTTCCCTGCTATAGATTAAAAAAAAAATTTTAAAAAAAAATTTGACTTAAATTTTTTAAAAAAGAAATTAAAATCTGTATGAGATCCATCATCGTGCAAATTTACATTATGTTCACACAACGGGGTACAAAATCCTCTCTTTTTTCCATTCATTGTTTTTTATGATCAAAACATTCTAGATTAATTCCAAAAAATATTAAAAAGGAATCCCCCTTTTTTTCCAACCACAAAAAACAGTAAAAAAATTCAAACCTGCAAAAGTTTGGGATGCTTGATTTTTTTTCTTTTCTTCTTTTTTGTTTGGCAGCTACGTTACTTATTGCACAATAGTCATGGAAGAAGTGGTCAGCAACAACCAATTTCCAATTATTTTATCTGTTTTGGTTACAATTTTCGTTCTCTCAATGTTATGAGGGAATTTCCATTTCCATGATGCAAAGAATGGTTACTTATATATTTTCAAAATTTTTATCTTTATTTAGAAGTTTCTTTTTTCAATTCATTTTGTCAGATCACTCTCATCTCTCTATACTCGTTTATATATATATCGTTCAAATTTTCAATCATTAATAAAATACTTCCTATTCATCCATTCAAGTTCAAATACATTTTTTGAAAACTTATAGTGGATGACACATGATGTTAATACAGTTTTTTCAAATATTAATTCATCAATGAAGTTCAAAAGTATAAATAGTAACAAACAAAAATAATAGTCCAACAGCATGTATACAAAGGAAAGTTATTCGTTGTGTTCCTGTAGCTCAATGGATAACGCGTTGAACAAAAAAAAAGGGTGTGCATTAATTCCCCTTGATGGCTAATTTCTGAAATGTATTTGTCTTTTATATTATTTTATTAGAATAATTAAATATTATGTTTAATTATTCTAATAAAATGGTATGTAGTAAAACTGTTCATTAACAGTAACAGACCAAAACAATAGTCCAACACTGTATATAGAAAGGAAAATCGCTTTCTGTTTTGCCACTTAATATTGTGATTCTGTCATATTTATATTAACAGTAACTACTTCATAAAAAAGTAAATAAAATAAAATTTTTCTTTGTTGACCTAAGTAGGAATTGACTTAAAATTTTTTTTATAGTCCTTGTTCCTTATGTTTTCTTATGAAGTAATGTGTGTGACTTAAAATACATGGTTTCTTTGAAAGGACCTTTTCTTCGGACTACTTTGAAAGGTGCTATGAAACTTAATTAGACCGAAAAATACTTTTGCTACATTATAATCTGTTTAAAAAAAAAATCAAACATTGAGATTTGTAGCGTGTTTCAACTAGTTTAATAAGCGAAATCGTGTAATATGGTAATTTGAATTTGGGTTAATTTATTCTTTTTCAAACCGACAAAAACTCTTTAATTTTTTTTAATGAAAATATCGTGAAAAAAAATGTTTTTTCAATAAGGAACGAATATTCCCCTTATCAGAATAAATCTTTAGTTGGCTTAGGATTGTTCCTTATTTTAAACTACTCTAACACAGTGACATCTTAAAACTCTTTGGAGCCCTTATCCAAAAGTAGGCCCTACCTGAGATCTTTAAAAGTAAGTAGTAGCATGCATTGTCAAATACTCGTTCAAACGGTAATTTGATACAAATAAATGTACGCGACTCAGTCTCAAAAACCTAGGCACAAACCGGCTCGACCGATGCCGCATTTCGATTAAATGATTGAATGGTATTAGGCCTAGGCCTTGACATGGGGTCAACACATTATAATGCAGTCTTAGCACTTTTGCCAGGTTTTTACTTGGTACGGTCTACTTTTAATTTTTTCAAGGTGTTGTGGTCCACCTTGTAACGTAGGTGTGTTGAGCAAAAAAAGTTCAACAATAGTTGTATTATAACAATAATAAGTACAGAATATGTGTACTTACCTACATATAACTACAGTAGAAAAACTTACTCTTTTAAAACTACGTTCTAAGTAAAACGCAAAATACAAACATAATAATTATACCCATAAATTTAACAATATCAACTGATGCATTTTCAAACAATTCATCAAAAAATAAATAATGTTCACTTAAAATTAGTTCTCGTAGCTATAGTCTCAGTAGAAGACTTAGTCTTCATATTATCCGCCCCAATCTTGAATACCTCGGTATATAATTACTAACTGCTAATCTTGCAATAGATTCTAAGTGGTGTGTGAAACAGGAATGATATGTTGTCTTAAATATATTCGTTGAAAATGTAGATTCACACAGATAGGTAGAGCGTAAGAACGACGTTAAATGAATTGCAGTTTTTTTTAAATTGGGGTTCTTTACTTCGTCTATTAGATTCCAAAAGTTATTCCTTACAAATTACGTCCTTTTGATGGAGAAACGCGTCGTTTTCCTCGAGAAATAAAGAGAACAAATTTTTCGTTATATTTTTCACATCAACATTGCCAAATGGGTAACCCATGAATGCAACTTTTGATTCTAGTCTAGTCTGATTAAAAATGCACTTTTCGTTAATTTTTCATAGAAAAATCTTTTATACAATTGTCAGTTTTAATATGTATGTCATGTTCAATTGCCAGAATAACTAAATTTGTTAACCTTAGTCTATCTGAGATAATTTTTGATTAATTTTAGCTTAGAGAAGCTTCTCTCGCAACTGGCATTACTAATGGCAGATGTTAAAAAACTCTCAACATTTTGACAAGCCATCTTCAAGTCGGGAGTCAATAATATATTTTAATAAACTCCGAGAGCCGGACCTAATGAGTTCTTTTTTACAGCCTGGGTCTGCTGCAACTACGAAAGCTTGTAGACGTACGAGCTCAAGTTGGAATTTTTCTTTATTAATGTCTTGAGGAGCATGATCTAAGTTAAGTTCGGCCATGCTCAGTATCACTTCAGGCTTTAAAAAAGCATATTTTTCGCTTGATTCTACAACTTTAGAAATCTTTCTCGAATTTCAGCAGTTACTGTGTCAATTGCAGAAAACATTGTTCGCCTCAAGTAATCTTCGTACGATAACTGAACATCTTTACTTCCGTCACCAAATATATGCTTCCTCCTGATTCACCTTGGGGGTTCAAAAGAAATTTCAAGCTCTTCACATAAACTTTTAGCATATATTAAAGATTCATCCACGAATTCCTCTCGTTTTGCTTCTAATACAGTCTGTAAACACATATTTTTTTAGCACATTGATGGGTATTTAGTCCCTCTGTAAATAATTTTGAGCATCATTGACTTCCCACAGTACCGGTCTTGAAGTAACATTAAAGGAAAGCGACTGATAAACTCCCTGCATCTGTGCTTGTATTAAAGCTTTCACTCAATTTCGTCGTGAAGGCGCGATTTGGAGTCTAAAATATTTATTGGAATTTAAATATGGTGCTCTCCGCCGCCCCTTTTCGCATGCCTCCCGGGGCCATTCCCCCTCTGTAACCCGCCACCCTACCCCACTGGATCAACCATCACAGAATACTGCAGATGGTAACCGAAAGAGCAATTGAAGTCGAGGGAGAGTAACAGCCTGTCCATGCGTACAATTTCTACACTCCCTTTCATTGGTCAGTTCGATGGTGTGACGTCGTGTGTAGATAACAAACAAAAATTTATCACAGCCTAATTTTGAAATAAAAGATTTGTTTGCTCCACAAAGTACTATAATTTAAGCAATAAAGTGCAGTCTTAATGCCTAGCCGGTGCATTCAGTCTATATCACGGGGGATCATTTGTTCACCTAAGGGCATTTGTTCAGCTCTCCAACGTTGTTTCCAGTTTTCCAACGCCACCGGCGTTCATGGTCTCTCCTTTCGTCAGAAAAAATTCCCTTCGGTCTCCTAGTCTGATCCCGGCTCGTCTCCGCTCGCTCCAAGTCTCTCTCCAGGCTTCTCTTTTTGACCTCTCCTCTCCACCCTTTTCCCTAAAAAAACCATTTTAAACACCAGGGGCGGGTCCACACCACGCCCCTCGTCCCTTATCATTGGCAGGCCACAAAAGTCTGCCCTCGTCCCTGGGTTGCATTAGTGTCCTATTTGTGCGGAACACACAAATACCTCCCGGCCAGTGGGGAATGTAAAGGCGCCAGTATTCTCGTGAAACATCTGGACATTTTCTTCATCACACCACCTTTGTTCCTTAAACCAGTGTTTCTCAAACTTTCAATACTGGTGACCCAATTCTCAATCATAATTTTTGTCGCCCCCCTTTGTACAACAATAATGTATTTACTGGGTAATAAAAATGCACTTTTGACGTGCTAAAGAGCTGCTACAATGCGATCTCAATTATAAACTGTATATTAAATTTGCATGCGTTACTTTTTAAGTAATATATATTTTAAGAAAATTACTTCTTATATATAAAAATATATATATTACTTATTATTATGTTATTTTTCTTTCTCTAATTTTTAAATTGGAACAGATCGCAAAATGATATATTTAATTAAAGATTTATTTCCTCTTCAGCATCCATTTCTAAAAGTACAAATGTCATTAGAAAAATAATCTAGTCTATATGTTGCTCTCTATCATATCCATCACATCTGGCATTATCGGGTACGTTTGCGTGAGTCTGGGCAACCTTTCGGACGTCTGCGCAAAACATGTAAAAATGCGTTTCCTCGTACAATATTATCAGTTTTGGTCGACTCGATACTTCTATAGCTACCGAATCTAGCTTGAATGTACATTTTTTAATTTGCACGTTAATTGTAATTCACGGTAATTAAGTATTTACGGCAGTAGATTAAAACAAAAATATACATACATTTTTAAGTCGTGTTTAACATTCGACGATACGCATTCAACAAGTACACAGACGAGCATGGTTCCGAAAATTAAATCAAGGAAATATTCTCAAAAACTCTTAAATTTTGGATTTACCACTTTTGAAGTAAATGATTAAAAAAAGCCCCTGCTCGTTATGTGTTAAAACTTACAAATCTGATGAACAACATGTGAAAGTTGTTTTTAAAACCATGTAAAATCATTTAGTCATGTTGGCAAAGTATTTTCTTGATGAGGACAACTTGGTAGCAAGTTATGAGTGGATTAGGGATCTATTTCAAAATACTCCAGAAGGGCTCTCAACTTCCGAAGAAGAAATCTTCATACCTCGCTGATCCAGTGAAAAATTAAGCAATTTTAAATAAATCGCTCTTGAATTTTGCAGAGGTGGATGATGAATTTTTCTGCACTGAGAACAAAAAGCACTTCGTATACTTGATACTATATTTTCAACATCCTACCTTGTTAAAACCGGATTTTCTGCGGTGGCTGCTTTGAAGACAAAAAATACAGATCTCTTGAAGCAAATATAGAAAAATAACTCAGAGTGTCAATTTCTGATATAAAACCTTCCTTTGAAAACTTGCTCTACAAGACAAGCCTCCGCGTGGAAGTCACTAACAATTATTAAACTTGTTCTTAATTTAGTATTAAGAAATTATTTATAAAATACCTTCTTCAGTACTGATACATTAAACGAATACTGGCTGAAGTACCGGCTCTTCGCACGAGTTCATTTTTTAAAAAAATAAAACATTATTCTTGATATAATAGCTGAACTGTAAGTAGAGTAAACAGCGTGCACGACATTGTCTACAAAAATATAAAATGATTTTTTTTAGATAAATGCTATAATTGTAAATAACTTTTTAAAAGAACTCTAATTTTAAACCTCACAGAATTAGCATTTAGAATTAATGTTAAATAATCAAAAAGAATATAAAATTCCGATGAAGAATAATTGTGTTACTTTTTAATATTTAAAGCGAGAAGACTTCAAAATGCTTTAACCTGGGAGCAGTCGCGCACTCGATACTAACGCTAATGGTAGTGCGGGAGGACTCAATCACCCCAATCATTTGTTTATAATTATTTTTACTGTACACGATAAAAATCGTAAATCCAGTGAATAATTTAATTAAGAGAAAATATACTTACCGGCTTTCAAGGACTTTTCAATATCTCTTTTATAATTTGAGAAAAAATCCAAAAAAAATTGAACTAAAATGATTCAAAAGTACAAGACCTTAATAAAGGACGCAAATCAGAGACACTTTTCACTAATATTACAAGAATGTTATTTGCTGGCAAAGCTGTCATATTTTGTTCAAGTTGTTGTTTTAATGAGCTTTCATGATCGAGTGAGTGAATATTAACGTCGCACTGTTCAGTCACTGAGGCTTGACAGACCTCGTTATTTTTGAACCATAGTCAAGTGACGAGGACGACACTTGAGTTGGCCTCTTTTAACTACCACACCCTCCAACAAGGAGACGTTTGAGCTCGACAGATTTAACGTGCATTTTCCCTTACACGGCGGGTTTTAGTGGTACTGGGCTTCCCGAACTCGCGGACACCTTTGGTGATCAACAACAGCAAGTTAAACTTTTCTTGTGTCTTTTTGACAAGGCGAATTGAACCTTGTGGTACACTTATGGCTTCATATTTTAGTTGATGGAGTTCTTTAGGAAGCATTTGAAAATTTTCCTTTCATGTTCATCGCGTTTCTCAATCATGAATAATATGCATTCTTTCAGTAGGTTCTTTTTTTTGTTGATCAATTTCAACTTCCTTTAATAGAGATCACAGATGCCCCGCGCCACCGCTCCCGGGTTAAAAGTGTATTCAGAATAAAAATACGGATGTTCTAAAAAGAAGTATGACGTTTTTCACTATGCTTTATATGTATGAGAATACTCATAAAAATAAATCTTGGCCAAATAATCCTTCAAATCAATCTATCCTTTTCTAAATATCATAAAACTCTTTATTATTTACAATTTCCCTAATCGAAAAACAAACACATAAAAGATGGGACGGAACTAATGTAGAACTAATCATACCAGTAAGTTGGAAGGTCAATCAAATGATCAGCAAATGTATTTTGCTGCCTGGTTGAAAAGTGAATCATGTCTTTCTTTTCTTTCTACAACCAATGTACAGTATTTCAATAATAATTACAGTGATTAATTTTTTATCTTAGAATTATTCTCAGGGTCTGGGTTTCGTTTTTTCTCTTAACGAGTAATATTTTAGGTTTAAAAAGAAAGTGTAATAAAAAAAAATCTCTCATCGAGGAATTACAGCAAATTAAACAAAATGTTTTTTATTTCTTTTATTTGGTTTTGGGATCAAAGATAGCTATTTGATGACGGAAAAGCGCCAGATGATAAACATAAATTATATCAGTGTCCTTGTGTATTTTTTTTATTATGGAAGAAAGTATTTTGTTTTACTTCTTTCCGGTTATTTTTTTAAAAATCTTTAAAGTTTCGATATGCTCGCGCCCCTTCTTTGTAGGGTTATCGGGTCCCCTGGGGGGCGCGTCCCACACTTTGAGAAACGCTGCCTTAAACCCATTCTCTCGACATCTGCCGAGACAGCAGTGTTCTTCTTAGACAGGTTTCACCTATTGTCAATGGATGGCGGATCTCCTTTGACCATTATGACTGCTTTTCTGGGTGTAGGCGCTTCTCCGAGATCAAACAATAACCCCACAGTCACGTGCACTGGTCACTTAGACATCTGTTCTGAGCCATAAAACTTGGCGTGAAGAGAAGGGTGGGGTTCGTCCCAATCGGAGACGTCACAATGGGTACAATTAACAAAACGAAAACATTGCCAAACTGCTACTGCATATAATCTCACGGTGGCTCTAAGATACCAGTCTTTACAGAACCTCCTTACTGGATGTGAATTTAAATCCCTTTCCACATCATGCTTCTTAATTACATGATCATCGATGTGTTCTGGGCCAATCGTCATTGTTCGGAGCCGTAGTAAGGAATTTATACGAACAAACAGACTTTAATTTTAAGGTATATTTATTGAATTGCGTTTAGAGCGCATTGTTTTGCGTTCTTTTCCTCTGTTAGTGTTGGATCTTCTCCCCACTTGACCCTGAGTAGGGTTACAATAGTAAATGATTACAGAGCCAAAGATACGTACAAGCTCGGGCTTTCCATCGCCTGGATACTTGACTGCGGAAAATCTCGCCCGGCGTTGATATATTACAAACATTTCAATACACATAAAAAGGATAGAATGAAAAACATATTCAAAAACCTATTAAGAACTAAAATGCAGATATGATACACAAATACAGTAAATGATGGATAATTATGATAAAGATAAAACATGGTTATCTACAATAGGTAGTATAGATGTTTTAGAGATTGAGCGTCTAAATACCCCTTTGGGAGTTTTTATATCTACAGTGCTGACGTTTCCATCAGTTCCTGGAATAGCTTTGATAATTCTACCCATAGGCCAAGTAGAGACTGGAATTTCTGAGTCCTTTAATAGGACTAGCATACCTGGTAGTACATTTGGCTGTTTAAGTATTCATTTGCTGCGTTGTTGTACATGACTCAAGAGAGAATTTTGCCATCTTTTCCACATAATCTGTTCTAGCTTTTGCACCTTTGCCACCTATTAAGATTAGCCCTTTTGTCAAATAATAAGTTTTCCTATTAAAAAAATGCCCAGGAGTGAGCAATTCGAAATTATCTGTATCAGTAGATAAAGAGGTAAGTGGTCAAGAATTCAGTATGGATTCAATTTGAATAATAATTGTGAGAAATTCTTCAAGCTTTAACCGTGATGTGCTTGCGACTCGGTTTAAATGATATTTAAAAGACAACTCCTGCCTTCCAAAGGCCACCAAAGTTGAGACCCTTAGGAGGCAAAAATTTCCATTTAGTGCCGTGAGAGGATTAGAAATTTGAAAAATCTTGACACTAAATTTTCCAAGTTTTTCAGTTCTGCGGAAGCACCAACAAAGTTTGTAGCGTTATTGATGAAAATTGTTGAACTTCTGCTACGACGACCAAAGAATCTTTTTGAAGCCTTAATAGTGCCGATGCAAAGCTTACTCCTGGATACAAATTCCTGGCACAACCTTTAGTAACCATTCATTTTTTTGAGATTACCCTTTCCTTGTTCATTATATTTTATTAAAAAAGGTCCACACAAATCTAGACCTACATTAAAAAAAAGAATATTAGGATTCTCGAGGAAGATCTTCCCCCACACAATAATATGGCTCTTGTTTAGGATAATTATTATTTTTAAAGCATTTTACAAAGGCATGCACCCCTTTGTCGCGCAATATTTCTGCCATTAAGTGGCCAATATTTTAGACGACCAGTATTTAATAAGGCGTGTAGCCCAATATGCAAATCTCGTTTGCGATAATATTGAAAAATCTTTTTAACTAGTTTGTTATTTGCAGGTAAAATGATAGGATGTGGTTGGTTATAATTCAAATTTGAATTAATTAACCGTCTTTTCCTACTCTAATTATACCCTTTTTATCCATAAAAGGATTTAAGAATTTAATTTGGCTTAGGTGAATAATTGAAGATTCCTTAGACAGATTACAGCAGTTTCAGTAACAAAATGTCTTTGCTCAATGGTTTTAAATAACCAACCTTCTGTTCTGGCATACTTCCTCTCGAAAGGAAACCTGTTTCTTTTTTTCAGGTTTATTATTGTAAATAAACCTAAAAATAAATGCTAATATTTGAATTAATTTTTGAAAATAATTAGTTAAATTCAGCAAATGTTCAAAAAAATCTGAGTTAGGGGTTGTTAAAGTCCCTTTGGATACAGTTTTGAGTTCAGCACATTAGAGTTTTCCTGATGAAATGATGGGGATCTCCACATCATATCTTACGTTGTACGTTCAGGTTCACTCTCCATCAGAGTTCACAAGCTGCAAGGGTCTTTGCATTAAAACCTTGGGCACTCTGAAGAAATTTGTCGCCACTGGAAGTCCTTCGACACTTGCTGGATTTGAAAAACTCCTTTAGCAATGTTCTCAGCAAAGGAGGAGTATTAGTTCACGATAAGGCGATAGATGAATGTCCTATAAGGCGATAGCTGCACGGAATCAACACATTCCTTTAGAGCCTCTATCATTTTGTCAGTAAGCTTCACAAGAAGGAGACATGCTGACAATTCGAGTCTTGGAATGGTCGTAATCTTCAAATGTGCCACTTGTGATTTACTACAAATTAGCTGATTACTTGTTTCACCAGTTTTGCTAGGGTCTAATAAATGTTTAGAAAAGAAGCAGTGATTTATAGATTTTGTAGAATTGTCATCGGAGATAGCACCCGAGACAAGGTATCGAAAACAACTTGATTGAAGATATAAACTGCCCCCCTTTAGTTTTATTCTATCTGATTTTAAGAATTCAAAGAAATGCTCTGTTCCGAGAAGTATATCGAACGTAAGTGGGATGAAAAAGTTCGGATCTGCAAGTTTCACATTATTTGGAATTTTTAAATGTGAAATATCGATTTTATTAGTGGGAGTAGCAACTGTAATTTTTGGAACAATTAATAAATAGGTCAATACAACATTAAAAGTCGTTATTGTCGTTGGATAACTGTAAGCTGTGATACCCTTAGAAACATTGAGTTGTTTAATCCACAGATTGGTATATTTATGTTTTGCATTTTTAATCCTAAAGCTTTTGAAGTGTCTGTCGTAATAAAATTATTTTCGCTATCTAAAATCGCCTTTAAATGCCTTTTTTTGTCTTCCCGAGTCTGTGACATTTAATATATATATATATATAGCCGTAATTATTAAAACACCTTTGCATTTCCATTAAAAAAATGAAAAACCTGAATTGATATTTTCTTGCACAGGGAGTCATCTGACGGTTGGCGATTATCTGCGAAATGAACTAGCGTCGCACAGTGGGCAGTTTTCTCAATCTGGCGCACGGAAACCCTAAAAAGTTTATTGTGCAAAAAATAAAATAAAAAAAAAAAACAATCTACTTTTTATAGTTCTCTTGAGTTCCCTAGCCATGTGGTAAACAGTTTTTATCAATACGCGAATGTGGAAATCGTCAACAGTCATCGGCTTAGATCGGGTTTGTTCTTGCTACAAGAAACACTTGCGAGCCTCATTTTCCAGTCGCAAGTTCTATCGTTTCGTCTGAGAAAAAATTTTCTAATTTTAGCGAGATTTTTTTGAAAATACATGCTATGGGTAGAGAGTATGGTGATTCGATTTTTTCCTCACTAAACAGGAACTCTTTGCAGGAGTGGCTATAGGGCTGGACAAACCGGACCCCTGCCCGGGATGGCAGATTTTCAGGACGGCCTTAGGATCAAATTAGAAAATTTATTTATTTATTTTTTTTTCTGGTTTCAAAAAAAATTTATATATTTTCTGAAATATTATGGATGTGAATTTGGTATTTCATTTAACGTACCTGATGTCCTTATTTTGTACTCTGTATGTGTAGAACGTGTGTTCTCTTTTATGTTGAAGCTTGAAGGGCTCGAGGCGGAAGTATATGTTAAATGATGAAATTTGATATGTTTACACATCTTTCACTAGTGACTTTCTCCCCATCAAGGAGTGAGGTCACAATGGACATTCCTCTCACATATACGATGTCCGTGACAGCTATCCAAAAGGGGACAGGAGTAATAAGTTTTTGGTTGATAGAGAGCTACAGGAGATATTTTGTTTTAGTCTTGACCGTAGTTATTATAAGTTAAATAAACGCTAGTGCTCCCCACCATCAGTAGACTCTTTTTCGAAGAATATGACCTGCAGAAATGGGTCATTCCTTTTTTTAAATTTCACTGTTGAAATAATAATAGATTATTATGTACTAATTTCGAAATATTTTGTATTTTTTAAGCCTTAAAATAATATAGATATTTAGCGTTAGCCGAGTGTTGGTTCATGTATGTAGATTTGTCGATGGTTATTTATAATGTTTGCTGTTCTATATTGATGGGATTGATGTGGCAGTCTTCTAGAAGGAAATCTTGTTTATCAAACATGATGAAACATTAAAACATTCACATCGTTAATATTAAACAGGAGTGGATTGAGGAATATTGAGGAATTATCGTTTGATATATATATATATTGTTATATTGCCTTTTTGTTCACAAGAATTATTTAAGTTTTATGGGTGTGAATAATTTATCTTTTTTTAATTATAGTTGTTTGCTTTAGAGAGAGGGGCGCATTTTCCATTTTTTTCGGGGTGGCAAAACTGGAAGAGCCGACCCTGCTCTTTGAATTGCTATTTGGTAAATTATAATATTGATCTAGACAGTTATAACATTATCTATTCATTTTGATTAAATCCACTCTCTGAAAACTTCATTTCTTTAAACTTGTTACAGTGATACAAAGCATGAGCATTATTTTTGCAAGCTAAACATATTTTAGATGGCTTATTTTTTCCCTTTTACAAATAAGGACTTTGATCTCTCTATAAGAGGCTTCAATAAGTTTGAATTAATACTATTTAAAATTTGACATCTTCGTTCTAAAAAGATAAGAAAATGATCAAAATCAGGAATCTTATTATTTTTTAAAATTAGTTCAAATGGCTTTCGTGTTTTTCTGTCCAGTTTATCTAAAATAATATTTAACAATAATACATTTGAAAATTTGTCTCTTTCAAATTTTAATGATCTGAGATTTTCATTTGTGTACAATCTAATAAATAACGAAGATCTTTAGCAGATTCATGCCTTATAGCTTGACAATTGAGAATATTTTTAATATGAGAATCAACAATAATTCTACGATTTTCATACCTTTGCTCTCAGGCCTTAAATATTAAAATATAATTATCGTTGGGAGTTTCATAACTTTTGTCATCACCTTTTAATGAGCCGTATAAATAAAAAAAAAGGTTTCACTTTCAGACAGTTCTGGATTTTTGTGAATCAAAGTTTCGACTTGGCCTTTTTTTTGCTGATTATTATCATTCGAACAGTCTGAAGATACAATAAAATTGCATGGATTTAATTTAGGGTGTGTGTGTGAGAGAGAGATAAGGTTTTTAGACACCTCTGTCTTTTGAATCTCGTCCATTTCAACGTGGGAAATTTCGGTTTCTTGAAAATCCTCTTCCTGAACCGTTCTATAATATTATTTCTTCAACAGTTCAAACTTTTCATGCACTTTAACGATAAAGAGTCAAGTTTCATCTGTAGTTCGGTGGTGATTTCTTCGAAAAGTGCACTGGCAAGACTGTTAAACTGCCCTCTCAAGTTCCTCGCTTGCTGCTCAATAACCTTATAAACTCCATTGCTAACTTCGCATTTTTCCCCCAGAAAATAAATAATATTCGCTGATTACTCCGGGACGCTAGGACTAAATGTTCGGAGTCGTAGTAAAGAACTCAAATGAGCAAATGGACTGTATTTAATTTTAAAGTATAATTATTAAATTACGTTTAGGAGCTCATTGTTTTGCTTCCTTTTTCTGCGCGTTAGCGTTGAATCTTCTCCCCACTTGACCCTGAGTGGGGTTACAATAGCGATTACAGAGCTAAATATGCGTACAAGCGGGGGCTTTCCGTCCCCAAGACACTTGACTGCGAAACAGCGATCTCTCTAAACCGTTACCAGTTTCAATCTCCAATTTTTGACTCATCGATGAATCTAATGGTGGTCAAATCGGACGCAGGCCCATTCACTTTCCTTTCGTCCGGATGGTTTGGGCCAAAATTGGAACACAAACATATGCACTAAACAAAAGTGATCACCTCTGTTCGGAGGCTTATTAGATACCGCCACACTACTCTCTCACCAGTGTGTCGGTGGATAGGCGAACGATTTTTTTTTGTTACGGAGAGTGCGTGGTTTTTGAAGTGATAACTTCGACAGGCGCTTTTTGCTGGAGAGTGAACTTGAAAGAACGTCACGCTGGGGATTGAAACGCTCATTCTGCTTTTTTGGTCGTTAGTCGGAAATCGTCCTCGTACAGGCTCGTCTGCGACATACACAACCCTAAAAATAAAAAGAGGGACGTTTCTTCCCTACCCCCGCCACTTCGAAACGACATGAAACGCGGTAGTTTGTCCCCTCACCAATACGCCGTAAGAGTAAAGTTGCTAGCTTCGACCTAAGTGGGGCTTTCCCCTCCCCGCCACCTCTTTTTCGAAAATGAATGCAGGATTCTTTCTAATTCTAGTGTTGACGCATGAAAAAGAAACATGTAATATACTTTTTAAAAAAATTCAGAGAGAGATTGAAATCCTACACTATGTTAAACAAAATGTAGAAAAGGATAAAATATATTTATAGAACTAAATAAATAGTATAATTATCATTAGCAATATTGCAGTGAATTTAAGAATAAAAATCTATTTTTGCAAGTGAATTGGAATAGCAACTAGTTCTATTAATCACATTCCTTAAATTTACTTTTGAGTCTAAAAAGAAAATTAAAACAATTAAAAATTTAGAGTAACAAAATTAAGAATACAGGTATTAAGAAAAAGTAACATTAAATAATTTAAATACAAGAAAACAAAATTTAATTAAGAAGTCTTATCTTGCAGCAGCCCCGGTTATATTTGTAGAAAATTGCCATACAATGACTAAAGAGCTTGTATAAGTTAGAGCCAGGGCCGATTGTTGCAGCTTTGCCGCCCGGACAAAATTGAAAAATGTCACTCCTCTCTCTAAAGCAAAACATTATAATTAAAAAAGATAAATTGTTCACGTATATACCTAAATAACTTGAAAAATTCTTGCGTTAAAAAAAGCAGCACATATTTTTTATTTTATTTCTAATAGTCTGTGGATTGATGTTATACCATTGCAGACCTAGTGCATTCCCCAGAAGCTGGTATTTCTTTTTAGTGCGGCACCTATACGTGAAAACTAAACGCCGCAGTTAACATTGACTAGTAGCTTCCTACCTAGAGGGTGGCACCTGAGCTCTAAAGATAGGAACCTGTACTAGAATTTAATTTTACCGAGAGTACGTAAGCCAATCAGACACTCTAGGAATCTTTTACATGCTGCATAATCGTACGATATAGCCTCTGTCGATTTTCAGCATCTTGAAAATCTACCGACTTGGGCCGGGGCCTAATCCGCAACCTTAGTTACAGAAGGCCAGTAACAAACCAACCACACCTCCCAGCCGCCAGCACATATAACATTATATACATATTATTTAAAGTCAAATACAAAATTTTTTAATTAAAGACCTAGCTAACAGTTGTCATTTCAAATGAGTAAAATATAAGTGAAGAAATCGCCTATTTCAGCATGCAAATTGTTTCTGAAAAGAGTCCACTGATGGTGATGATGACAAACGCTTATTTTCACTTATAGTTGTGTAAACTTATCTAATTTCATGATTGTACTTATACTTCCAATTCGGACTCTGAAGTTTGAGCATAAAAGAAAACTGATATTAAATATATAGAGTACAAAATAAGGAAGTAAGATACGTTAAATGAAATACCAAATTCATACTCAATAATATTTCAGAAAATATATCAAATTTTTTGCAACAAAAAATATTGGATTTTTCAAATTCGAACCAAATGCTGTCTTTAGAATTTACCGCCCGGCAAGGGTCCTGTTTAACCGGCTCTAGAGCCGCCTCTGCTAGAGCTTATATGATATAAACCTTCTGATTAAATCACTTTTTAAAGGTTTTGACCAAGATTCCTTTCTTCCCAATCAGCTACCTGTCTTACTATCCCTTTGCTTAGATTAATCCATGAATAGAATTGAGAATATTGTTAAATTACAGCCGAAATTCACAAAGCCGGATCGGTTCATCTGAACAAATTACGAATGATTTAAAGTGGGAATTTTAAAGTACATTTTTCAAAAAGACAAATCAAAACCTTTAGATGATTTTTTAAAATCAAAATTCAATTTAATTATGTCAAATGATCCAAATGAAAGCACAAGGAAGTACGGAACAATGCCTGACGGAGATTTTTTTATAGATATTTAGACAAAATTTTGAATCTAAAGTATTTATAATATATTTCAGCCACTACAAAACCCTATATTGTTTCCTCGCTTAGAATACACTAATTCACAAATATGATTGTATATTTTCCACACAAAAAAATATACAGTTTTATGAGTACAGACATATGAATAACAATTTTATAGACAATACCATTATGCCCTTACTTTATTCAATTGTGAAATAATGCCTGAAATAACATTACAAAATTTGAAGTAATCACTTCTATCGTATGGTCATAAGCACACTCAACTTTTATTATTATTATTTATTTATTATATTTATATATATATACATACATATTTTCTACGAATTATTTATTTTATTTTTAGCTTGCAGTAGATGGCGCCATGACCATTCAAAATGTTTGTTTTCTTAATTCAATCAAGGTCACCAATATAGTGGTTAGAGCCTGGTTACTTCAGGTTTGTAGCCTAGTAACACATATACTAGAAAAAAAGGGATCTCGTCTGTCTGGAGGCTGTTACTGGCTTATTTAGATACCACTACAGTTTACTGCTAATCGGACAATTCCGAAGAAACTGCTGAACCAAGAAATAAAAACTTTCACACGTATCGACAAAGGTTTGAAAGAAGATTTTCTCGAGAAGCATGTAATAAGGATATTTCTGATAGAATTATTTTTTCTTCTTGAAAAAAGATATATGTATGTATAACTTTCAAAAAGTTTATCGTTTTATGTCAATTTTTAGCTTTTATGCAAGTAGAAAATATGTTATTATTTAAAGCAAAGGGCGACTTCCTCAGTGAGCGATTTTTCTTTTGAAATCACTTTTCACCCTTTTCAGGGTGAACTTTCTATAAATTCTTACTTATTGCGCATGTGCACTCCCTAAGAAAATAATTTCCGAATTATAAGTTTTTATCTTCAATATTGTTTTTAGTGCTAAATATTTTATTGTGCAGCGGTCACTTGGAGATAAGTATCCTATGTTTGGCAACAGTTTTTATCGCTGGTGACTGATAGATTGACTTCATTCGGCTGTTAAGAGAACGATTTTTATTACGGAAAGTGAGTGGTTTTTGAAGTGATAACTTCGACAGGCGCTTTTGCTGGAGGGAGTGAATCCTGAACGAACGCCACGCTGGGAATTGAAACGCTCATTCTGCTTTTTTGGTCGTTAGTCGGAAATCGTCCTCGTACAGGCTCGTCTGCGACATACACAACCCTAAAAATAAAAAGAGGACGTTTCTTCCCTACCCCGCCACTTCCAAACAACATGAAACGCGGAATTTGTCCCCTTACCAATACGCTATAAAGGTAAAGTTCCTAGCTTTGACCTAAGTGGGGCTTTCCCCTCCCCGCCACCTCTTTTTCGAAAATGAATGCAGGATTCTTTCTTTAATTTAGTGTTGAAGCTACGAAAAATGTTTACGTAATATATTTTTAAAAAGTTCTATGAGAGATTTAAAATCCCTAAGCACCTCAGGATTAAAACCAAAACGTAGAAAAGTGTATAAAATTTTATGGTGGAACTAAAATAAATAGTATAATTATCATTAGCAATATTGAAGTGAATTTAAGAATAAAAATCTATTTTTGTGCAAGTGAATATGAATAGCAACTAATTCTATTAATCACATTATTAAATATACTTTGAGTCTAAAAAGAAAATTAAAACAATTAAAAATTTAGAATCACAAAATCAAGAATACAGGTAAGCGGCGAAAAGTTACATTAAATAATTAAAATACAAGAAAACAGTACCTAAATTAAGAAGTCTTATCTTGCAGCAGCACCGGTTATATTTGTACACAATTGCCATACAATGACTAAAGAGTTAGTATAAGTTAAGAGCCAAGGCCGATTGTGTCAGTTTTGCCGCCCCGGACAAAAATGAAAAATGTCACTTCTCTCTCTAAAGCAAAACATTATAATTAAAAAAGATAAATTGTTCACGTATATATCTAAATAACTTGAAAAATTCTTGCGGGAAAAAAACAGCAAATATGTTTTTTTAAATTTTTAATAGTCTGTGGATTGATGTTATACTATTGCATTCCCCAGAAGCTGGTATTTCTTTTTATTGCGGAACCTATAGGTGGATACCAAACGCCACAGGTAACTTTGAAATGCAGTTTCCTACCTAGAGGGTGGCACCTGAGCTTTAAAGATACGAACCTGTACTAGAATTTAATTTTACAGAGAGTACGTAAGCCAATCAGACACTCTAGGGATCTTTTACATGCTGCATAATCATACGATATAGCCTCTGTCGATTTTCAGTATCATGAAAATCCACCGACTTGGGCCGGGGTCGAATTCCTAACCATAGTTACAGAAGGCCAGTGACAAACCAACCATACCACCCAGCCGCCAGCACATATAACATTATATATATATTATTTAAAGTTAAATACAAAAATTTTTTTTAATTAAAGACGTAGCTAACTGTTGACATTTCAAATGAGTAAAATATAAGTGAAGAAATCGCCTATTTCAGCATGCAAATTTTTTCTGAAAAGAGTCCACTGTTGGTGATGATCACAAACGCTTATTTTCACTTATAGCTGTGTAAATCCTTATCTAATTTCGCCGATTGTACATATACTACTTCCAATCTGACTCTGAAGTTTGAGCATAAAAGAAAAACTGATATTAAATACAGGAGTACAAAATAAGGAAGTAAGATACGTTAAAATGAAGTACCAAATTCATACTCAATAATATTTCAGAAAATATATCAAATTTTTTGCAACAAAAAATATTGGATTTTTCAAATTCGAACCAAATGCTGTCTTTAGAATTTAATGCCCCGGTAAGTGTGTCCTTGTTTAACTGGCTCTAGAGCCACCCTCACAGCTTTTATTTCCGTGATATAAATCTTCTTGATTAAATCAAGCTTTTTTAAAGGCCTTTGACTTGCCGACTTTCTTCCCAATCAGCTTACCCGTCTACCATCCCTTTGCTTAGATTTTCAATCCATGAATAGAATCTTATAAATGACGCGAAAATTACAGCCGAAATTCACAGTTTGACCGCAGTTCATCTGAAACAAATTACAATGATTTAGTGCGGAACCTTTAAAGTACATTTTTCAATAAACAAACCAAAACCTTTAGATAATTTTTAAAATCAAAATCTGACTTAATTAGTGTCAAATGATCCAAAACGAAAGCACAAGGAAGTACGGAAATAACGCTTGACGGAGATTTTTTTACAGATATTTAGACAAACCTTGAATCTGGGTGCGTTTATAATATATTTCAGCTACCATAAACCTATTGCTCTCTAAATAATTAATCAAATAAGGGATTTGTATATATTTTACACAAAATACATTTTTATGAGTACGGTGACATATGAATAAATAATTTTTATAGGATACTTAGTATGCCCTTTTTATCTCACTGAACTAATCCCTGAAAGCACACAAAATTGAAGCAATCACTTCTATCGTATGGTCATAAGCACACCTACTATTATTATACATTATTTATTTTATATATATATATATATACATATATGTACTTTTCTATTTAAATATTTTATTCTTTAGATTTTTAGCTTGCAGTAGGATGGCACCCATTGAACGTTCTAAAAAGTTTTATTTTAATTCAATAAGGTCACCAATATAGTGGTTAGAGCCTGGTAACTTCAGGTTCATAGCCTAGTAACATATATACTAGAAAAAAAAGTGACCTCTGTCTTGAGGCCAAGTTACTGTTTATTTTAGGAATACCATGTTTACTGCTTATCGGACAACTCCCTGAAGAAAACTGCTTTGTCTCAAGAAATAAAAACTTTCTACACGTATCAATAAAATGTTTTGTTAGCGACTTTCTTGAGAAGCATGTAATAAAGGATATTTCAGACAGAAATTATTTTTCTTCTTGGAAAAGTGATATATGTATGTAATTTCCAAAAAGTTTATCGTTTTATGTCATTTTAGCTTTATGCAAGCGAGAAATTGCAAGTTATTATTTGTGCTGTACATGACTTCCCAGTGAGCGTACCACTAAAGTCCCGCCATGTAGGCAGCCATGCACGTTAAATCTGGCTCTGCAGAGCTGTCCCCTGCTTGGTGTGGTGTGGTAAAGCAGGAGAGGGGGTGCCAGCTCGCGTGTCGTCCACTTGAGCATGGTCTGTACCATGTGGACTGGGTCGCCAAAGGCCCTTGTGTAGCTGAACAGTGCGACGCTTAATATATTCAACCCACCGAATCCTCAGTGAGCGATTTTTCTTTTGAAATCAGCCACCTTCAGTGAACTTTCTATAATTCCTACTATTGCGCATGTGCATGCCCTCTAAGAAAATAATTGGCAAATATTTTTATTGCGCAGCGCGTCACTTGGTAGATGCGCACCTGGTGTCCGGGTAAATAGGCTTCGCCGATGACTGATAGACTGACTTCACTGTAAGTGTAAGAGAAGAATTTTTCTTCTACGGTGTTCATAATATCTTATACGGTTGCTTGATTTTTATCAAATTTCTATACATTTGGTCTATTTCCAGAGTGCTGTAAAAGCGCAGGTACAAACCTTTTATTCCTTTCAATGCCCAAATCAACCAATTTTCTAGACATTGTTTATATACTTCTGTCATCATTCCTATTAAATTATTTTCGCAATGCTGCTATTAAATAAGTTGAGTTTTTTCTTTTGCTCGTTTGTTGCTAACGCTGGTTTAAATTTATTATGTATATTTATGAAATCTGGACGTGATGTACTGCCCTTCCGTGCTAATTTGATACGCAAAGTAGTAGCCAAAACCTGTTGTTTAAGTTCTGCCAAGATGGGCGATAAGTAATATTGCTACTATGTTGGCTGCATATTTTCATCGTCTGTTGATGTGGTTGCCATGGGGATAATCGGCATGGCTTAGAAAATAACTTACCTGTTTTTCCCGCTATAAACCTCTTTATAATTTCAGATTTTATATCTTTAAAATTTTAAATCATTTTCAGTTTAATTTTTCATTTGCGTTTTCTGTTTAATTATAGCCATTTTCGAATATGGTTATTTCTAAAATAAGCAGTTCTAGAATATTTTTCTTAAAAAGAATAAGTGTTATGCATTTAATTATCGCTATAAATACAGTTTATTTCTGCAGCCGTCGACCGGCTGCTTTTCCGCCAAATTTTGAAAAATTCGCCAATTGGCGTTTTTGCGTTGTGTTTCGAGCTAAAACCCTACCACAACACGCAACGCCTGAGCGCGAAATCTGCGACGACGAAAGGAAATCATCAAAACGTATTATTTAAAGCTCGAAATGAAAATCTGTACCTGCATTTAAAATGAAAATTTTTTGACTTACCTTAAAAACCACGTTTATGAAGAGGATGTCCCCACGAAATGCGGTATTTCCCGCTCCCGTGGGACGCCCTGTTGTAGCGAGGGAAAACACTCCGCCAAGAACGTTTTGAAGACTTGCTTAACGGAATGAACTCTTTCCTTCGCCACATAACGGTGCGAATGGTTCGCATCGGGCGTAACGCCGCCGATCTTCCACGACTCCTCAATGCTGTTAGTATAAGCGACCTGTTATCGATACACAAACGCTAGACTGGTTTACCTTCCGCTAAACCCCATCTTCCAAGCAAATTGTGGTGGAAGCCCAATAGTCCGAAAACAGATTTGCACCAGGTAACACCTATCTTTCAATGACAGCAAGCAAACCTTCTATCATGCACCATTCTAATAATCAGCTTTTCCAAACACAGGCAACAGGGCAAAAACCTTTCAGAATACTCATACTTTGTATGCATTCATTCAAATTCATCCTAACAGCACGCTGGACTATGGTAAATCTCGTGAAATTATGGAGAAAGAAATAAAAATATTACTCTGTAAAAATAATTCCAAAATGCAGTTTCGCAGCATACAGCTGACCCAAACTGATAGAAAAGAAATGAGTTTTCCTCATTAACTCGCTTATAAAGCTATGCAGAAATACAACTTAATTTTTAAAGTAATAAGTATGGTCACTGGTTAAAATTAAACTGTAAACGTAATTACGTGAAGCAACCAGCTTGCCGCTTATCGCTAAAACTGTTAAAACTTCAAAGAAGAAATCTAATACGATGTTTCAATTTCGCCAAAAAACCGACTTCTCTTCACCGTCGTACTTAGAAGGGTTACCAGGATTTTACAGGAAAAACACTTGGCGAAAAGCGCCTACCCTGTACAAATCAACCTTTTTATTTCGGCCTTTAAAAATGCTTTTTTTTACGCCCTTGTTCGCTGATACTGAATAAACTTGTGCTCTATATTGCAATCTTTCTTACTACTTGAAATTGATATTCTAAATTAATTTTAACATTAAGCATTATGTAATTATTTTATTCTCATAATGAAAAAAAAATGCAATTACGCGCGTGCAAATCTATATAAATATCGCTATTTATACTTGTTTCTTTTTAGTAATGGTTTAAGTAACTATTATATATTTTGCTATTTATTTATAATAGTTATTATTTAAATTACAAGTAATTATTTCATTTTTTTTTTTTGTTCCATTTCGTTTATTTATAGTTATGTATTACTTGTGCCCTCTTATGCAATATTTTTATTTTTTAAAATTCAATTTATTATTCTTTTTGAAGTAATTACTATTAAAATTATATTATATGATTATTACTCTAATAACCGCTTTATAAAAATCTTACTATATGAATATTATATATAAATCATTTATAAAAATAAATATATGATTTTCATTATATGCTTATGATACTATTAGTTCATTTCTACTTTTATTAAGCATAATATTATTCATTTACTTATTGATTGATCTAGGTTATTCTCAAATCTCTCTTCCCTTTATTTTTTATTTGAAATATATCAATGCACAAAACAATTCTTTTAAATTATTGTATATCATTAAATTACACGCCATGCATTGGATTTCATTCCAGTAATGAAAGAAGCTGCTTCTGTGATCCTTATCACGCCAAGCGCAGCAGCACTGGGAAGCTTTGCCACCCCCAGTTATCACCATTAGTCTCTGGGGAAACAGGTTTCAATCGGTTTACAAAACGGCATTTTAAGTACATTCTCTTCAGTACAGCCAATGATTTTTCCCCTATATGTTCATGCTGGAGGGAATTTAATGCTATATTTTAGGAACAAAACATTTTGTCACTTTGGTAAGGTTAGGGTACCCCTGCTATGGATTTAATAATGTCCCACTTTCTTAGAAAGGAAAACTCCCTCTATTTGACCTGGGAGAAAGTTTTGATGATTTTAATCTTCACCTCACAAGAAGTTTCGACGACCTTTGAGATAAGCTTTTACTATAAAGCAGTGGTCTTCAAACTTTTTCAACTCATGGAACCTCTTTTAACTTGGTGTTTTCGTGGAACCCCATTCCACCTACATACTTAGAGGAATATGTTCCAAACTTATTATTTCAAAGCCAAAGCCACCATGTGCTGAAAGAAAGTACTTAAAAGCAACAATAAAGCAACATTTGGTTTCAAAAAATTTCTAAATTCAATTCTATTATGATTTGCTTCCATTACCATTATTATTTTGTGATCCATGTGTTACCTACTCATGCATTTATGTTTAGTAAATCAGATATGTGCTTGTTTTTTTTCACACAAACCGCCAAAGTCTAGGGTTAACGGATTAAAATGCAATCGCATGACATATTCTGAGTTTCACTAGTTTCTACGCTGAGTTTTTTGTAGGCCACTACATTTACAAAATATACAAACTACATAAATACAATATTCTGAATGACATTAAAATGTTAATACCTGCATGGGAAATCCTGTGTATTTTATATGAGCTTGCAACCTAAAATTTGGAAACTCTTCTTCCTTATATTTAGAATCTAACATTGAATCTGCTGACATGTTGATAAGTTAAGCAACTTATGGGAGTTGGAAATCTGTTTTTGATATATATCTTTTCTCAAATCTGTTTTATATACATCAATTTTTTCATAGAATTACAGTACACCTTTCTCATTATACTGAAATGTACTTTTAGCTAATTTTAAATTTTTTAATACGTTATGAAATATATTATCAAACATTGCGAAATTTGACCCGGCCTTTTTCAAGTATGCTAAAAATTAAAAAATAAATTTTTGAGTTTTTACAAAAAGCCTATTTCAGTATGTATTATTCATCGCTATAAATATATCATAAAAAAATTTTAAGTACTACTAAAATAGTAGTTTCTCGTGAAAAGATAGTTGATCAAACATCAAAATTTACATTTTGAGATAAACTGATTTTAATGTATACAGTGAGACTTCTAATCGGTTGGAAATAAAAAAAAAGGCTCCATTTACAATAAAAAGTACATATTTTGGTTTATATCAAACATTCAACTTTAAAGCAAAAACAAATACTTTGTTAACATTTTTTGCCATTCAAATGGGTGAAGCCCAGTTTCAACGATTATTTAAAAATACATTTTAAGGACTTCTAATTGCCCTAGAGGTTAAAGTAAGGTATTTTTAGAAAGTTTAAAATCTATACAATTTGAAAATGTAAAAATTTCAAATTGTCAAAAAAAAAAGATTATAGCTTTCCAACAAACCTTTATATACATGTGCCTCTTCTCCATTATAAGGGTTTTTTTTACAAACACAATATGGTGCATTTTCCATTAAAAAAACTATTAGTTTTACAAGACATTATATAAAATTATCTCATGGCACCCAAAATATTAAAAAATAGAAGATTCACAGTCTAGTAGGAAGAATATAAATAAAATTGAAACACACACACATGTTAAAATTCTTTTATTATAAAAAATTAAAGTTAAAAAAGTATTGGAAGATAAAGTTGTTATACATAAATATAATTTTTAGTTTTAATGAATAGGATGAAATTTAAATACTTGTAATTACACATATTTCATAGAGAACAGGAATTCATTTTGCATACATATTTATAAGTTTCTTTTTGATTATTTTATTAACTAATGTGTGGAATCCCAGAGTTCCATGGAACACAGTTTGAAGACCACTGCTATAAAGGAACCAAGAACATTTACAATTTGTGTTTTTATCTTCATACCCTGGTATTAATATCTTGTAATGTCACCATAGTCAAATTTGTGCCATACGATTCATGCCACTTTTCACCAATATGTGACCAATTGGTTTTTTCAAATAAAGTGCATAAGCATATTTGCGTATTCTTTTACACATATGATATCAGGGTGTGATTCATGGTGTGCAAATTAGGCGGCGATGTCCTTAATACATAGGTCCCCAAATTCTTGTAGATAGTTTTATTAAAAAAGAATTTGCAAAAGGCTTCTAAAAAAAGTGTCGTTTACTTAAGAGACTTATATTACCAAATGCAGAATCCTTATAAAATAAAAAAATCAGTAGGCTTAAAAAATATATTGTGTAATATTTTTGAGGAAAATGAGAGGCTCTGTTACTTATTAGTGTGGAGAATCTTTAATCCTCTCTTAAGTATTAACTCATAAAAATAAATTTTAAACTTTAAAATATGTTATAAAAAAAAAAATTTTCAGAAAATTTTTAAATGGGATTAAGTGATTGCTGAAAATAGTTGTTTGAAAATTTTTGTGTACATGTTGTAGAATTGTTTTCACCTAAATTAATAATTGATTTTTATATTTTGACTTTAATTTAACAATCAGGATATTGCAAAATTTTTAGTCTGTTTTGTTTGCATGACAAGTATTTTTGGTACTTGCATGTTATTGCAACTTTAATTAAAGCGCATGGTTTCATGTACAACTCATGCAAAATCAAGTTTGTCAATTTGGAGGTTTCTTTTGAACATTATTATTGTTGCGATAATAAGCACCATATTTTTTTGCAATTAATTTCATCTTTTAGGTTTTTAATAAAATTTAAGATGGTTTTTGTAGAAAAGAAACACAACAATGTTGAATATTTGTTCATAAACTTTTTGTACAAACTAGATTATGTGTATAAGTATTCTTTTTATATAAATTTTCACCATTTTTACTGATTTTGATGATTTTCCAATTTGATTTTTTTCTCCATATGTTTTTCCATATTAACCTGTAAACTGCTTCAAATATCCCAATATCTTATTTGATAACTTTTTTTCTTATAGACCACGCCATGTTCTTCAGTTAGGTGTGGAAAACGGCTTACTGAAGATTGAGTTTTTGCAAATTCATGAACTAAAATGGTGTTTTTGACAGCAGGTCTAGAGCTACTTAAGGGGACATGGTACGATTTACACAAAAGTTTTTAACTTAATGATTTTCATAAATTTCTTTTGGTTGCATCCTATGTATATGTATGATAAAACAAATTTTGTGCTCAAAATTTCATAAAACACTAACAATTTAATTTTTTAAGGGGAAAAACTTGAAATTTATGAAGTGATTTTAAAATGCTACTCCTCTTGCAAAAATTGATGTACATATATGAATTTTCATTCACAAGTAGGAGAGACCTGTGTACTTATGGCCATTTTTTTCAATGCGCATAAACTGGCCTCTTTAAAATTGTGAAACTGATATGCATTCATTATTATACTAACTACCATCCAATAGGAGTTAATATAAGTACTTAAAACAATAAATTCAAGGAATAAAAATGTTTTTTAAAAATTAATGCAATCTCTTAGGCACAATGGATGTCTTGAACCTAGGGCCTTTCCCCTGAAACTTAAGTTTCTCGCTTCTGTAATCAATAGAAAACAAACTTACACACATGAATTAAATAAAGTTAAACGGGCATTAATCCTTTCAATATATTTTACTTATCATACCGTTTGATTTAAAATGCTTCAAATTATTAACAAACACAATGATTATTTAACATTATAATTTAAAAAATATGTTAGAAAAGCATACTACATTTACTTGAAGCCACTACAACAGATTGTGGTTTACACTTGTACAAGTTTTTGTTTTTTGTGGATTTCAAAAGTTTTTATCATAAAGAAAGTCTTATTTGTTTATGTAATATTCTTCTTCAGAAATTTAACACTATAGTTTTCTTTTATCTATTATTTTTAAGCACATGAAAATGTTAAGTTTTTTGGCCTTGTATTTTGTTAAACAAAAATCCTCCTTTTCAAAAAGTATTTCTTACATCAGCTACTGCAGAATTTACTCATCATTGAATGAGAATCTTTAATATCTGATAATTCTTTTGGATGAAGTTGCCTTAATTTCAAACTTTCATGCTCTTTTTTCACGCTTTCTTTCTTTTTTGGCAATCTTAATAGCATGAGTTATTTCCTTTTGGATTTCTTCCTTTCTGGAGTGTCATGCAAGATTCTACCTCTCCCTGGTTTTCGTCACTTGCTGTTGATTTACTTCCTGTGAATTATGCTTATTAGAAAATTATTTAGGAATAATGCTTTTTTATAATTATAAAGAATTTTTTTTTTATTAAATGAATTCTTATGTTTGTGTAAACAAAATAATGATCCTGAATAATAGCAATAATGGTAGCAAACATATTTTTTATAAATCAAGCATATTAGAAGTTTCAGAAAATATATACTCCTCTCATCTCTAAATAACATCCAAGTATAATAAAAAAAAACTTGACTAAATCAAAATGGTTCAGATAATTAAGGCCACTTTCCTCCTTATATTATAAAAACTTTTTGCAATAAAATATTAACAAAGATTATTAATTGCAATTGTACCTATGTGGCCCTAGGTGCAAGACTTGGTAATTTCATACAAAATGTCTTCTGCAGAAAAACCCAGATGTAGAGAGGATTTATCTAAAATCTAACTTAGTACTTAAAGTTACAAACAAATAATTATGTACTAAAATTCAAAGAAAATTTTTTGACTTATCTTTGTACAGCAATAAAAAGAGATGATCTGCAAAAAATTTTACTTTAGACCATGTAAAACTGTTTTTCATTTAGAACTTGCCGCAGCTTTCTTTTGCAAAATTTCAAAACGAATGTCAAAGTAGGAATTGGTGTTGTCACTCACCCAACTGAGTTATATTACTTAGAACAATTATTATTTAAATAAAATGGGGTGGCCCTAGGTACACAGGTCTCCCCTACGTCAAATTATGTATAACAAAGTTGGTATGGGATTTGCGACAACATGATTGGGATTCTTACAATACTTCTTTTTATGAATGCTTATTGAAAATTCCTTAAAAAATGTGTAAGTTCTAACTAATTTTTTTAAAAAAATAAGTATTGATTTGATTGAAAAATGCTTACCAACTTTTGTTTCATGCATTATTAGCAACAAGTGAAAAAAAATTTCCAAGTATTAAGCACAACAGAATAAAAGCCTTAGCATTTTAAATGAAGACAAACTAGTTATTTTATTTTTCTGAGATAATTCAGTTTAAAATTTTGATTTGTGCCATTCAAGTGTGAAAAAAAAAATGTAAAAGGTATCATAACTCTGCATTTTTTTAAACTTAGAGCTTTTAAATTTTGTTAGTTTGTGGAAAAGTATATAAAAAGTAATTTTGACTAAAAAAATAAGATTTGATTTTTTGACTGATTTTTGTCAATTGAATCGTACTGTGTCCCCTTAATTTAAAACATTTAAATTTTTATTTGTGGTGAAATGCAATTTTAAAAGCATAAATGCTCGTTAATTTTAAGGATTTATTAATTAAATTAAAATTAATTCCCTGTTGCCTAAAAAATTAAGCAAAATAATTATAATTTTAATGAGAAGAATGATCTCCTGCTGCATTTTAACAATTTTTCAACATTTCACATCAATTATATTAGGTTTAACACTCGTTAGTAATATTTCCAGGTTTTTTCTGGAGATTGACAACTGTGTTAAAATTCCTTTTCAAGGGAAAAAGCAATTAAAAGCTTTTTCACATTTTTCCATAAATCGGGATAAATACCATGTATGTCTTTTTAAATCCAAAATTGCTCATATCCAGTTCTAAGCTGTGTTTTAAGATCTTCATTAAAGTCTCTATTCCAATAAGTTCCTCTTGTAAATATGGCATTTTTCTTTTCAATGTGGCCATACGAATTGCCTACTGTAATGTTACCTTGGTCACAAAACATTCTCAAATTGAATTTCAAAACCTAAATTGAGGGCATTTAAATAGTGAATGTAGTTTAGAATGTCATGTTCCTGGCAGATTATCTGTGACAAATGGAAAAACTGGGGAAATTCACGACTCCCAATATTATACTCCTTTAGCTTCATTCTGGCAAGAAATGTGAAATGATGGCCCTTGGTTTAACAGTGCTTAGACTGTTGCCTTACTTTAATTTCATTTAAGTTAGTAAATCTGCTCGATAGATTAAAATTTAGGTTCCACTTGATTAAATTTTTTCTAAAAAATTTGATCTGTAACATCACAAAACTCTCAAGCAGTCATCAAAAGTAAAAAAAACATGCCTACAAATATAAGTCTTTCAAGAGCAGTGTACTTTAGTGTGACGGAGTTAATAATGAAAGTTCTCATCATTTTTCTGCACATGATTGTGCAAATAACCACGTATGCAATGAATTTCCTTGCATTCAGTTTGTTACTTTGTTGCCTAATTGAAGACAAGCTGAATATTTTTTACTTCATAAATTATAATGAATAAAATTTTGCTTTTACATGTTCTACTTTATATTGAATACATTTTTTTCTCTTTTACAGAAAGATGTTAACTTGAAATACTCTGGATAAGACAGCATGACTATTTTCATTTCCTTAGATTTTAACAGAAATTCTTGCTGCCTACATTCGCTTAAATAAAACTTGCACATTTGAAATTATTAAAATGGCTTTCACTCAAGGGAACTCAAAGCATCATTTACATGTTCATGATAATGAAAAGCCTTATGTTTGTAAAATATGCAACAGAGGTTATACTAAAGCTAGTAGTTTAATAGAACATTTATGGACTCATATTAATGAAAAGCCTTATATTTGTGAAATGTGTGGTAAGAGTATTTCTGAAGCTTTACTCTTAGAATTACATTTAAGCATGCATACAAAGGAAAAGCCTCATGTTTGTGAAATGTGTGGCAAGAGTTTTTCTCGATCTGGATGGTTAGAATTACATTTACGCATTCATACAAAGGAAAAGTCTTATGTTGGTGAAATATGCAACAAGGGTTTTTCTCGAAATCATGATTTATTAGTTCATACTCAGGAAAAACCTTACATTTGTGATCTCTGCAACAAGGGCTTTTCGCGAAGTGTTTATTTAAAAAGACATTTATTGGTTCATCCAGATAAGGAGCCTTATGTCTCTGAAATCATCAACAAGGGTTTTCCTCGAAGTGGTGAAGGCTGTTTCTCACTTTCAATTCTCTGCAAAAAAGTCTTCTGCTGTATCAGCATGTAGTTTGTGTGCTTTATGTAAAAAGGAAACATTTTCTGTGGGTTTAAATGTGACTCACTATTAGTGCTAAGTATTCAACACGTATCAAAATAATTGTATTATACTTATGAAATAAAGTGTCACTCATTGCTGCATAATCAGCAAAAAGCAGCTTTTCTTTTAGTTTCAAAAAGCTTGAGCCTATATTGGTGAAAAGAAAGAAGCAAGTAAGTCAAAGGAATAAATCAAAATTTTGTTTTGCAGTCAGAGTAGTAGAAGAAAATTTTATTCTATCAATATGCATATAATTTGATTCAAAATAAATTCAGTGAAAAAACCACTTTAGAATAATTAGGCAGGAAGTGAATCTAAACTTCACAAGAGCCCCTTGAAATAGATACAGTGCTAAATTGCAATTTTTGAGTTTTGTGTGAAAGAAGTCATAATCATTTTTATTAAAAAATTTTTTGTACTTCGTCAAATAAAGCTAAAAATATTTTCTAGAATACAATTCTCTAAATATTTTTCTCTTGTCAATTTTTAAGTGAATGGAAAGCTGATAATTATAAAATATAATTCATTGAACTACCAGAATTTAGAAAGCAAAAATTTATGTGAAAATCTGGAAGATGACTCACACAGATAACTGCCATCTATTTTAATTTGCTAGATGTCATTTATGAGCGCATTAAACTCTTTGAAGGAAATTTAAGCTCTGCTATTGGTTCTACATATATGTGAACAAATTTTTCTCATATGAATTGTATTCCCAGTCTATGAATAAATTATTTGATAGCTGAACATTCAGTATTATTTCCAAATTGAAATCCACAAATTGTTCCCTGGTATTGCTAAATTAAACAGCTTTCACACACATACAGAGCAAAAAATTTGCATTAAAACCTTAATTTTATATTTAACTATGTTGTGTGAACACTTATAATTTTTGTTGTTTATTTCTTTTGTTTTATAAAATATTTTTTTTAATATGCATAATTTATTTATAATTTTGTGTTTTTATTTATATTAAAGAATAATCATATTTGTTTACTTATTATGATGTGGCCACGCTAAAGATGCTATTTTATGTGTACAGCCATAAAGCCGCATACATAAGTTCACGTTAAAAATAGAATCCTTTAATTTGCTATTTTTTCAGATACAAAGGAATTGAAATATTAATATTATATTGTGCCTTCACTATCTTATAGATAACACTGGGCAACAAAAGAAACATTTTTTGTCTCATAAAGAAAAATATGGGATTCTGATAGGCATTTCTTCTCCTGAATTCAAATATGATATTACTTTTCTTCATGACGGAAGGTTTTCGCGAGAGACGATTTAGAGTAATTTGAAACACTTAATACTTTTTAGATTCCTCAGTACACAATATTCAGACTGTCTAGGAAATTCATAAATCACTTATATTTTCTTTTATATTTCGCTTCGTGGAGTATCCTCTTGATGGTCCAACAATAATCGGCAAGCATATTGGCATTCCATTTGCTCATGGATATCTCTTTTCTATCACTGAAATCTCCTGATGAAAGCTGCTCTCATGCTCATCGTGACACTGCAGCAAGATTTTCCGGGAAGAAAATCTTGCTGAGAGTGTGTAGGAAGTGTATTTTTAGCACAGATTACAGCTCAAATTTTTATAAGATCATGAACAATATCACGGTAATTTTTCCGCCACTTTTATATGTCCCAAAAACCGCGGAGTTACATTTTGAAATGCCGCTGTTGCTTCTCCAGTGGATTTTATAGTTCCTCAAACTCTCATCATGCATTATGATCGTATCGTGACCCACAAATATCCCTTCTTTTTATTTTTCCTTCACTTATTTTAGGAAACTTCTGTTTTAAGTACATTAAACCGGTGGAGTATTCTCCATGGCTTTTTACTTAAATTCTTCACGAATCCTAGGTAGTTTGATAATGAACGGAGGTAGATATGTACATACGCAATTTTAAGATTACAAAATGTACCATGCTCTGCATTTTTTCTGTCCAGGAAATTAAATGACCACGTTTTTCTGACGGTATGGTTTTTTCTGTCCCTGATTTCATCCCAAAGACACAAAAACAACAGTACTTTGTGTAAACTGGGCTGCACCGCTGAATAAGTGCAATTATCTCAATCACCACAACATTCCATTTATACACCGTACATTGAAGCTTTCTACAATATAAACTGAAATCTTCATATGTTTCCTTTCTACACTAGCAGAGTGGGAGCTTCACAGGCATTGATGAAACCTTACCTTACTATGCAGGAAACACTTGCCCTTTTAAACGTTCTGAGGTATCAATGAACGGTTTTATCTCAGTAGGGCTATATTCACGCCTCAAATGTCTCCATAAGAGAAGAAATGGCCATTACAAAAACACTAGCCATTTCTTCCTAGAAAATAGTCTTTACATTGAGAATGATGACTACGCATGTAAGTACATATTCTTTTGTATTCTTGAAGAAGATTCAACCTTTTAGCCGGAACCAAGCATTTCTTAATTTTGGATAACTTTTAAATCTTGTGTGAGATCGCTAAGATCTTCTTGAGTCAATAAATGAGGCTCAGATGAACAGCTTGGTTCAAAAGTTGTATCACCACAAATTGTTTCTTCTTCCTTACTTGTATCGAACTCGAGCTCTCTTCATCAACACGTCACATGTTCTGAGGCCGAAAGTATGGGTATTCTTCTGGTGGAACTGGTCTCATTGCAGATTGCAAGTCAGGTACACCACTGTATGTTTTGATTTTGGATAATCCTTTTAATGCCAAGCAGAAATAATAGGCCGAGAGCGATCTGGGTTCCTCTCTAAATCATAGGGATAGTAAAATGGTGCATGTGGTGCAGTAATTCTTCTTCATGCAGGAGAAGCCTACTACACGATAAACAATAGATATGTTTGGTCCCCCACTTTACAATCTATATTAAAGTCTCATATAACACTTTTTACTAATGAAAGGCTAAGGTTACCTTTTGGGACTTGTGGGAGTCACTTCACCACATATATAACAAAAATTGTTATGATGATTTAAACAAGCTCTATGCATTTTGTAACTAACAACAAATAAAAGAAATAAATTTGTAAAACACGTGAATATACAACAATCCAGACAGTGTGTCTGTGGATAAGCGAACGATTTTTTTTTTACGGAAAGTGAGTGGTTTTTGAAGTGATAACTTCGACAGGCGCTTTTTGCTGGAGAGTGAACTTGAACGAACGTCACGCTGGGAATTGAAACGCTCATTCTGCTTTTTTGGTCGTTAGTCGGAAATCGTCCTCGTACAGGCTCGTCTGCGACATACACAACCCTAAAAATAAAAAGAGGGACGTTTCTTCCCTACCCCCGCCACTTCCAAACGGCATGAAACGCGGTATTTTGTCCCCTTACCAATACGCTATAAAAGTAAAGTTCCTAGCTTTGACCTAAGTGGGGCTTTCCCCTCCCCGCCACCTCTTTTTCGAAAATGAATGCAGGATTCTTTCTAATTCTAGTGTTGAAGCATGAAAATGAAACATGTAATATATTTTTAAAAAAAGTTCAGAGAGAGATTGAAATCCTACACTAGATTAAACAAAACGTAGAAAAGGATAAAAATTTTATAGAACTAAATAAATAGTATAATTATCATTAGCAATATTGAAGTGAATTTAAGAATAAAAATCTATTTTTGTGCAAGTGAATTGGAATAGCAACTAATTCTATTAATCACATTATTAAATATACTTTGAGTCTAAAAAGAAAATTAAAACAATTAAAAATTTAGAATCACAAAATTAAGAATACAGGTGTTAAGAAAAAGTTACATTAAATAATTAAAATACAAGAAAACAAAATTTAATTAAGAAGTCTTATCTTGCAGCAGCACCGGTTATATTTGTACACAATTGCCATACAATGACTAAAGAGTTAGTATAAGTTAAGAGCCAAGGCCGATTGTGTCAGTTTTGCCGCCCCGGACAAAAATGAAAAATGTCACTTCTCTCTCTAAAGCAAAACATTATAATTAAAAAAGATAAATTGTTCACGTATATATCTAAATAACTTGAAAAATTCTTGCGGGAAAAAAACAGCAAATATGTTTTTTTAAATTTTTAATAGTCTGTGGATTGATGTTATACTATTGCATTCCCCAGAAGCTGGTATTTCTTTTTATTGCGGAACCTATAGGTGGATACCAAACGCCACAGGTAACTTTGAAATGCAGTTTCCTACCTAGAGGGTGGCACCTGAGCTTTAAAGATACGAACCTGTACTAGAATTTAATTTTACAGAGAGTACGTAAGCCAATCAGACACTCTAGGGATCTTTTACATGCTGCATAATCATACGATATAGCCTCTGTCGATTTTCAGTATCATGAAAATCCACCGACTTGGGCCGGGGTCGAATTCCTAACCATAGTTACAGAAGGCCAGTGACAAACCAACCATACCACCCAGCCGCCAGCACATATAACATTATATATATTATTTGCTAATACAAAAATTTTTTTTAATTTCAAAAGACGCAGCTAACTCGTTGACATTTCAAAATGAGTAAAATATAAGTGAAGAAATCGCCTATTTGGCGCATGCAAATTTTTTCTTAAAAGAGTCCACTGTTGGTGATGCATCATAAACGCTTATTTTCACTTATAGCTGTGTAAATCCTTATCTAATTTCGCCGATTGTACATATACTACTTCCAATCTGACTCTGAAGTTTGAGCATAAAAGAAAAACTGATATTAAATACAGGAGTACAAAATAAGGAAGTAAGATACGTTAAAATGAAGTACCAAATTCATACTCAATAATATTTCAGAAAATATATCAAATTTTTTTGCAACAAAAAATATTGGATTTTTCAAATTCGAACCAAATGCTGTCTTTAGAATTTAATGCCCCGGTAAGTGTGTCCTTGTTTAACTGGCTCTAGAGCCACCCTCACAGCTTTTATTTCCGTGATATAAATCTTCTTGATTAAATCAAGCTTTTTTAAAGGCCTTTGACTTGCCGACTTTCTTCCCAATCAGCTTACCCGTCTACCATCCCTTTGCTTAGATTTTCAATCCATGAATAGAATCTTATAAATGACGCGAAAATTACAGCCGAAATTCACAGTTTGACCGCAGTTCATCTGAAACAAATTACAATGATTTAGTGCGGAACCTTTAAAGTACATTTTTCAATAAACAAACCAAAACCTTTAGATAATTTTTAAAATCAAAATCTGACTTAATTAGTGTCAAATGATCCAAAACGAAAGCACAAGGAAGTACGGAAATAACGCTTGACGGAGATTTTTTTACAGATATTTAGACAAACCTTGAATCTGGGTGCGTTTATAATATATTTCAGCTACCATAAACCTATTGCTCTCTAAATAATTAATCAAATAAGGGATTTGTATATATTTTACACAAAATACATTTTTATGAGTACGGTGACATATGAATAAATAATTTTTATAGGATACTTAGTATGCCCTTTTTATCTCACTGAACTAATCCCTGAAAGCACACAAAATTGAAGCAATCACTTCTATCGTATGGTCATAAGCACACCTACTATTATTATACATTATTTATTTTATATATATATATATATACATATATGTACTTTTCTATTTAAATATTTTATTCTTTAGATTTTTAGCTTGCAGTAGGATGGCACCCAAATGGTGTTTTAAAAAATATACTTTTCGACTCATACCAAGGAAATGACTTGTGTTTGTGAACTGTGCAACAAGGGTAAATAATTTAACGCTAATCCAATGGATTCTAAATGGTGTGTAAAACGGGGAATGATATGTTGTCTTAAATATATTCTTCGTTTAAATTTTTTTTGACAGCGTTTTTAAAAAATATTTAATTTTTTAACTGTAAATGTTTTAAAAAATTAAGTAAATACATGAAAAATTTAAAATTTAATTAATTCAATGTTTTTTCTTAATTTTAAAATTTTTCATTAATTAAATTAAAAAATTTATTTTCAAAAAACTAAAACAACAACAAATGTTTTTAAGGGGAGAATAACCCGGGGGATCAATAAAAAATTTTCAAAAATGGCATCAATCTTTCAGGTGTCACCCTAAATTTTTCCCCGGTTAAAGACGACATTCCGGAACTGTTTTTCAAAAGCGTTAAATGGATAATTTTTTCGATTTTTAGTGTCATTAGATTAAAAAAGTATTAAAATTTTTTTAAGAATAGTATTACAAAAAAAATATTTTAGTAAAATTTTTTAAAAAAATAAAAATAAATGACCCTTTTTCAAAATATTCTCCTTTTTGTGTGTGAAAATGTTCTATTATAATAATATTTTGCCTCTATATAGATCAGACCCCTCTACAGAGGCCCAACTAGAATGTTTGAAATATATACTTAAAAGGGGGGTTTATCTATTTTTTTGACAACAGAGGGAGAAATTTTAAAAAAAAAAAACGCCGATAACTTTTCAAATGGTTGTAACTCTGAAAATAATTTGAATTTTTAACAATCATAATTGAGCTTCTGTACAAGGGCTGGAGTTTATGGAAAATATTAAAATAAAGCATTTTCAAAAAAAGGAAAAAATTTTTAAAAAAAAGGTTTTAAAATTAAAGGGATATTGTATTTAAATAATTTTTGAAAATTCCAAAAAATTTTTTAAAGTTTTTAAATTAATGAAATATATTAAAAACCTGAAAAAATTTTCCATTTATACGCTTTAAAATCAGGCCCCCAACGTAGTCGGACACCTTTTAAAAGACCAGCTTTTTTTTTTTGTTTTGGAGAATGGAAGCGCAAAAAATCCTTCTCAATCAAAAAAATTAAAAAATTTTTCAAGATACCATAATGGGGAATATATAACGGTGTATCTTTTTTTAAAACCAAAATTATTGACAACCTTTATAAACTTAACTTTGTGATCTTAGTTGTTATACCTAGGTTTTCCAAAACTGACTTTTTTCAAATTACCAAAATGAATTCATTGCCATTTTGGAATTAGATAGTAAAAAATTTTTAAAGAGTTTCAAATTAAAAAAAAAAAAAAGGGTTTTAAATGTTGAACGTAGGTCGCCTTTTTTCCCGGCATATTGTCCGTAAATTGTGAAACTGAAAAATTTAGAAGTCCCAAAAATTTTACCCTTTTTGCTTAAACAAAAAAAAGGGAAATGGGTCCTTGTTTTTTTATGCGTCACCTTTAAAAATGAAACAAGCTCATTAAATTTAGTAAAAAAAAAAATTTAATAGGTAAGTCTGGGTTTCCCGTTGATTAAACCCCCTTTTTAAATTAAAATCAAATCAGGTTTAATATAACAGCCATCGTGCAACCCCCTTTATACCTCATGGACCCCCCAAAATTTTTTTTC
>BMAV01015879.1:0-19701 GCA_019973955.1 Trichonephila inaurata madagascariensis
TTTAAAAGGTTCGAGATTTAGGAAATTGGTTATGAAATTATATACATGTCTTCTTGTGTGATAGAATCGTTTTTGATTAGTTGTCAGAAATTGACAAGATAAATACTTATGTTTAAGAGTGAAACAAATTGCACACTGGCTTAGCTAGTCTTGAGTGGGCCCTGTATCAAAATTCCTTGGGGGCTTTTTTTAGGCCCCTTAACATTTAACGATATTTTGCTTACCCATGCTGGGGCCCCTGCTGTATGGGGCCCTCGTATCACTGATACAGCGGTAGCTACGCCCCTGAAATGCATTTAGTGAAGTTTTGAGTTAATTGATATTTTGAGTAGCGTGCAACTGAAGTGGAAATTTGTTAAAAAAAATGGGATCTATTAAAATTTTTCATTTGTCCGTAGAGACTTTTTATTAAAAATATATTTTTCAATTTTAGTAATAGGGGATTTATTGAATTGTCAATTTGTTCGCAGAATTCAATTGATTGTTTCTCGATGCCTTTTGATTTCCTCGCTGTTGTACGGTCCTCATGAGGTAGCGAGCGTTGAGTACCCATTTTCCATGTAGTTAATGTATTTTAATTATGAGGAAATACTGTATTGACTCGAATCTAAGCCGTGCTTTTTTCCAACGTTAATGCTGCTGAAAATTAGGTGTGGCTTCGAATCGCAGGTGGAAAAAGTAGTTGGAACATGATTACTGACAGTAGGGCAATTACTGATTCATGTATGTATTTAAAAGTTTTGAATGTTAGTAAAATGAGTAAATCATTCTTTTTATCGGCTCTCATTTCAAACTTTTTAATTTCGTTAATACTGGATATTAAAAAGCTTTTTAAACTATTTTTTAAAATTTTTTCACAAAAGCACGTTGAAAATTTTGGATGCGGTTTAGAATCGATCCTGGCTTAGATTTGTGAACAAATGTTATATTTTAAATCTTTGTAATGAAGCCGTAAGGAATATTTTTAAATATCCGAATAAAGTGATTAAAAAGCGTTTGTTTTTCAATCATGACACGAGTTGTTAGAAAAAAGTTCGTGTGTTGGGATTCTCGTATATAAAAACATTTTATTTTGCTGCACTTTAAAACAGTTGTGCAATTTTTTTTACATATAAAGATTTCAATTATATTAAGTAAAATATACTTCTAAAGTATAGCTATTTTACATTCTTGTTTTGTGTACTCCACGATTGATATTCCAGTAACAGCTTTACTAGAAATGTCCCCTTATTTATCTTTGTCAAGCTCAAAATTTAATACCCTGACATTCTTCTGAACAAAAATATTTTCTTTCATGGAGAGAAAAACGCAACCCTTTTACCCTTCCTAAAATAAAATACGAAGGGGGGAGAAAACTAATATTCCATGTCTAATGTTATCTGGAAACTGGCCAAGCCGGTCATTATAACACAATAACAAAAAAATTCTAAGCTCGAAGTAACTGCTAGTACTAACCCACGTTTACCCAAAAGAACCCGTCCATAACCCTTATCAGTCTTCTCATACCTCAATGTCTTTTCACCTTCCCCCCTTTAGACCTTCGCAATCAGAAGCCCCGGCCGACCTGGGACCTAATTCCTGCGCGACCTTTCCCTAGTCAACAATAGGCATTCTCTGGGACCTTAATGATGGCAACGATTGACTGGTATACCCCGATGACCACATCTCTTCCTTCCTTTTAATGTTCTGCCTTTTTTTATTAACTTCCTTTCATTTTTCTCCGCCAATCTACTGTTTGTGCGGTGGTGGAATCTGCGCCAAAAAAGATAGAAGGGAGGGAGACCAGAGGAGGGAGGAAGAAATGTGGCCTTTTGTTGCTGATGAAAGTCCCATTGTAGACAATGGAGCAGATGTGGAAGACCATGCAGCAGCGGAAGTTAGAAATGGTAGATGTGGGTGGAAGTTTTTTTTTTTTTTACTGGTTTGGGTCTTCATTCCGTCCTCCTCTTCCCACCAATACGGGCGATAAGTCAGTTTTGTTGGGAATTGAATGCGAGAATTTCTCTTGTGCAAGGGTATGTTGTATAGTTATCGTATGACAGTGGTCACGTTTCTCTGCCTTTCATTTATTCTTTGGAATAAAAAAAAAAAGGATTAGTCTCTCAAAGTGGTTTATTTTGCCGAGTGTTAAACTTTGTTTCATTCGAATTCATGGGTTCGATTCCCAATTTTAATAAAGACTCATGTTGGTGCGAGTAAAATCTGTCAGGCTAACTGTCAGGCGTGGAGTTGAAGTTATAAGTTAAAGATGCCAATTCTTACTCGTTTTTCCCATCCATTGATCGTAGTACAAAATCATGAAATCCTCCGTCATTAGAGCTCGTATTGTTTCTTAGCTGCGGTAGCCGTGGCCGGCGTGTCATGAGTTCGAGTCCTTGTACCACTGAAGATCTGCCTTGCAGAGGGGCTGAGGCTCGTTAAATCTGCCGTGGCTGTAAGTCCTCCCTTTAGCGTGGTGTAGTAGTTGGGAGAGGAGGAGGAGCCACACAGTTATCACTTGATCGTGGTTCAAAAACACGCGGTCCGTCGCCAACAGCACTCATGGTATTTTATAGTGCGACGTTTATATGAGTCTAACTCAACTCAGAATTATGAGGTCCGTGGCTTATAAAATTCTCGCATTGTTTTACAATGCGACATTTAAACTTGACTTTTTCCCGCCACACAGCTGAAAGTCGACTTCTTTTTGTGGATAGGCTAACCGCGTTTCTATGTACACGTGCACCCTTAAAATATTGCGAGGTCTTGTTTTTGGTTATCGCCCCGCATCCTTTGACACCGTCAGGAACCCTCTACTCCGGCCACGGGTCGAATGTAGAGGATAAAGAGGCCGACTGCTACCATCCCAAGACCCTTGAGAGGGCTGAGTGCAGACGGTTTGAAAATTTCGCGGAGAATGGATGTGACCTCCTCTCTCACAAACATCAATTCGGAACTCTAATGATCTAAACAATATTCTTAATAACTTCAATGTATTAAAAGCTGTGACGTAAATAAACCAAATATTTAAATTAATAAATATCACGCTACAATTATTTTACTCAAACGTCACACTAACTTACTCTCGTGGCTCAAAATTACGAAATCTGTCTCCAATACTCACCATGTTGCTTTTAAGTGGGGGTGTTACTAAATAATAAATGAAAGTGCTGTGATGTAATTTTGTGAAACCACGTTGGACGGCTGCTCAGGGTCTTCAATAAAAATCTCAGTTACGAATTGCCTAATTCAACAACCACATTGCACCGAATTGGACGAAAATAATGGGGTGTCGATTTTATCGAATAGGTGTGCATGTCCGAATCCTAGCTTTAATAATAAAGGAATGAGATTTCTCTAATAAGAGTTATGCAGAAGTATAGAAAAAAGGAAAAATGGCATCTGAACTGTATTATTACCAAGATAACGAAAACAAGTCACCAAAATATTTAAAAACAATTAACAACAAACCTGGTTCAATGAATTTGGTTGTACTATGAATCAGAATATGAAATAGATGCGCGCGCACCCCTACCACACACTACACACAATAATACGCATACACAATTACCAACACACGCACACATACATACACACACACATACACACACACTGCAAATAACACACACGCACAAACATTTACATACACACACCACAAACCTTCAACGAATTTTACATACATAACAGACATAATACATGCACACGCACCACATACATACACGCACACATATATAATATATATAATCATTTCTCACAGAAAAGTCTTAAACAGTGAAGCACATTCTTTCTATGACGTTGCCTAGTTTATCAGTTCATTAAAGAGAACCCCATAATAACAAATCCTCGATATTTTTCAATGTTCTTTTTGCGGAATCATATTTTATTCAAGCCAAACGCGTGGCGTAATCCGAGATATTTGTTATTCGTTTTTATTAAAATAATTCAGGATGGATGCTAATAAATATATATGTGTATATTTCCCCATTCATAACTGAATGTTACTTGCATTAAATAATAAATGGAATAGCTTCTTATTTTGCCTCTTCTCTAGAGATTACAAGCATTTTGACATTTCTGCCGAGATGAATTATTTATTGCAAAAACAGAGTTGAGATTAGTTGTAACGCATTTCAGAGATGACTTTTTAGAATACTACATTCCTTTCAATTTACTATTCAAATGCATTCTTGATTTCTTCTATTTTTTTTTAATGTGATATACTTAGAAGACATTTCTTTTTGAAGAAAATTTTAATCTCAAATATAGCGATTTATTTCATGATTTTTATTTTAGATCAAACCTCAATCTATAGCAGAAAAAATGAATACATTTCGTTATAACTTACGATTCAACTTACGGTTATTTTAACTTGCTGTGCTCAAAATTTTTCTTTCTGTTGTGTGAATTTATTTCATTTTTTTTTTAAAAGTCTTTATTGAAACGAAACCTTTTTGATACAGTTGATATGCAGATTAGACTGCGGTATATTTGTATCGGAATAACTTATGTTTTTAATTACTTTAAGAACTCCATGATTATTTAATGTTTACACATTTTATTCTTATTTATAGTTATTATGTTAAGAGACAATATGCACTGGTTATCATAATAAATTAAGGAAATTATCGCGAACTATGCATAACTCAAAAAGCTATGCGTAGAATTTGATGAAACGTATACACATTATAAAACACATAGAAAGGTATAAAGAAGCATGAAAAAATCAACAGACAATTATAATGTTATAGAAATTGACGTAATTATACAAAGAACAAATCGGATGTGTGTGAGTTTTGTTTCGGAAAAGTACCGTTTTAACATGGGGTATGATGCGCCTGAGAAGCAGTACAGTACATGCAGTGATGTGTGTTGCTCTCCATTATGCCATCTATTAATTATGTAAAAAGTGCGAGCCACATTGCTCTACCAAGGCATTTGAAAGCGTGTCTGGGGTTCTAGGAGGGGAATTGAGAGCAACTACTCATCGTCCTAGAGCGGCCCAAACATGCTCGATAGGCTTAAGATCCGTTAATCGAGTTGGCCACTGCGCTTTTTTCTTGCTCAAGATAAGTCTCCACGATGCGAGCCTTGTGTGGTCTCCCATTATCATCCTGTAGCACGAAAGCATTACCTATTGCCCCGGCATAAGGAAGCATAAAAGAATCTTGGGTTTCATCTCTAAGTGAGCGCATTAACATTTCCACGAGAAGACATGGAGGTATGTGCGTCCACTCAAAGAGGTACCATTCGAAACACAGACACTGCCTGATCCGTACGCATCTCTTTCACGGATGTGTCGTGGCCGCGGTAGCCGAGTGGTCCAGGTATCGGATCGTGGCTGGCTTTTTCACGAGTTCGAGCCCAGTACCACTAAAGACCCGCCGTGTAAGGCAGCGATGCACGCTAAATCTGTCGAGAGCTGAAACGTCCTCCCGTTGGTGTGGTGTGGTAGGTAGAAGAGGGAGGTGCCAGCTCAGGTGTCGTCCACGTCACTTGACTATGGTTCAAAATGACGTGGTCCGTCCCCAAAAGCTCTCGTGTAGCTGAGCAGTGCGACGTTAATATTCACTCACTCGCTCACAGATGTGTGATGGATGAAAACGAGTTCCATGTTCTATCCCAATAAAAATAAGATTTTTATAGTTTTCGAGGCTAAACCTGGACTCATCCGTAAAGAGAATAGCCCTCCATTGATCTCATGTCCAGTGGACATGCTGACGTGCCCACTGCAAACGCTCCCGCCTATGGCGTGACGAGAGCGGGATACAAGTAACTGGTCTCCTCGCATAGAAACCATGTTCGTGAAGCCTTCGACGCATGGTTCACCTTGATACCAACCTTCCGGAGCTCGCAGCGAATGAGGATCCGAGTTCAACTGGAGTTGCGGTTCTATTCCTTCTTGTGCATAATGACAAATATAGGTCATCGGCACTTGTTGCGCGTGACCGTCATTGCTTAAACCTCCCAAATGCCGAATCTGTCGCTAGAAATTGTTTCCAAAGTCTATGAATGAAAGAGGGACTGGCATTCAGCCATTTAACCACTTCTATCTGATTTTGTCCTGCCTCTACTCCCCCAATAGCTCCTCATCTCATTTCTTTAGTCAAATGATGCTTGGAAATTGTTCCAATTTCTCTGTATCATTTCTAATCTCTAACATGCAGCGTCAATTGCCAACTTAATCTGAGCCATCCATTTTTATGCTTTTCGCTAAGGACGTATTCTGACTGCATCGCCACGATTTTGCCAATGTAGTAATATCGGTTGGTTCAACTTCGTTGAACCAATAAAGTTCCTGATTGAAAATCGAACTTCGTGTAGGGTATGGATTAGTGTTTCGAAGTGAAGTCTGAGCGTTCTGAAGGTTGGTGTGGGAATTTTAAAGTCAGTTAAATCGTGTTTCTAAATAAAACTTTGATTGGCGAAAATGAATTTTCGCTGTCTAAGCTTAATTTTGAAAAGTTGTTAAATTAAGAATGGCATTTATTGTTCAAGAATTCACTATCCTTTTAATTTTAATAGCTAGATTCCACTGCGAGACCACTCATGATCTTTGACATCATAGTTGCTGGGAAGAGTTGTAGAAAAATATCTCAATGTAACAATTGTCGAAGTGTTTGTATGTTGTTAGATCATTTTTAATCCGTCCCTACCGTATATTCCTCTGTATCTGTAAGTACATCTATGCCTTCAAATTGTAATTTTTAATTTTTGGGTATATTCACTATATAACGCGTGCCTGTTTTTTTACGAAGAAACCTGAAATGTACATGTGCAATGCTCTCTTCTTTTGAAGTTATTTATTCGGTGTACTATAGCAGGCTTTTGAACAACAGTATTCTTCTACTACTAAAACCCTAAAGAGCAAGAAAAGAGGTGTTAAAAAGTGTGTTGGAATTAGAAGGTAAAAAAAATTACAAAAGGAGGGCAAGTGTTTCATGTCAGTTAAGAAGCAGAGTGGGCGAGTATATAATAAAATAACGGAATAATATTAAACCTGACGCGCGATTCAAAATTCAACTTGAAAACCTATAACTCTAACCCCTAGATGGGGAATGGAAAATCTGGTAATTAATGAATTAGAGTGACGCTGATGGTAATGAAACACACCGACAGAATTTTCAATGAAGACAAATACGACGAAGTTTTCATGTTATTCACTAACTAAAGTTCATTAAACAGTATTCAGAGAAATTAGATTTTTGTGCATATGGCATCTTCTCGTATCTCAACAGAACTAGATAATTCTTATTGCGTTAGCTTAAATAAATCCAGTTCTGTCTCTTAATTACCAGGTAATTGTGTCAAAAAACATATGCTTTAATTTAAGTGACAGTAGGCGATGTTTTTATTTTGCAAATTTTTTTTCTGAAGACTGAAATTTTTTATGCATATATAAACAATTGTGAGTGATGAGATAAGTTTGTCTTTGAAAAATATTAATAAAATCTTGTACTTCGAGGATTTTTTTTTTTAAAAAAACCTTTCCTTAATTCGAGAAAAGTCGAAAACGTCTTGTGTCTTCACTTCACTCTCTTCTATTTTCCTAAGAGTTTATTTGCAAACGATTCTCATTTATTCCTTTTTATTTGTAAAATTGCATTTGCTCTGAAGAAAATTAAACTCTTGTTTTGAATAAACAACGGAAAAGAGTTACTTGTTCTTGAAGCTTTGCCTAATAACTTTGCAGTAATCGACTTTTTTTTCTCTCCCTTTCCCTTCTCTGATCCCCCTCCATGCAGACAATTCTGAAACTTAATTAGTTTTGGTAATAAGTTATTTACCTTAGTTTTCTACACGCATTTCCTTGCGATACATATGGGTGGAAAAAAGCATTTTCAGAGTTCTGTCAGTTGTGTTTTAATTTGGAAATGGCGTGATCATTTGTAAAAAATCTTTTCTTAAATAAAAGATTTAGGTTAGGAATCGTAAAAGCTGTTCGGAATTTTCCAGGGAAAAGTTCTTAACGGTGCTGCGTGGAGTTATTCTAATTTTTACAATGAAAAAAATCAGCATTAATTAGATTTTCAAAAAAATTGCTCTGTGATTATGGATAATGGTTTTTCGGATAATGGCTTTTTTCCTTTTGTGCTTTTATTATGTTACAAATTTGCATTGCTTAAAAGCAGCCAACGACTCCAATTATTTGAATAATAAGACTTATTAATGGACAACGCAAAGACAAATCGACGTAAGTATTCAAAGTATTATGAAAGACTTTTTTACAGAAGTGTAAAAGGCATTTGTTAAAAACTTTACAGTGCTCCAGAAACGGGTCTCTAGAACAGTCGCACTGACTGGAATTCCGCCTTAGTTTGTCTTATTGCAATTAACGCACAAGCAGATTCTGAACTCGACTAACTAGACTGTCTCAAAGGTCACTTATACAGCCACATGGGAAATTTCCACAATTGTCTACTCCCAGAGACTTCTCGAATAGTACCTTGGTGGTCGTCAACCTGGTAGACGTGAGAACACGTCTTCTGGGGTTGTCAAAATCTTATTTTTAAAGTCCATACTGGGAACCGAACTTCGCCTGTAAAATTCAATTTCCTACCAGGAGATTAGTACTTAAATTAAATGTGTAAGCTCTTAATTTTTTTATAAGTCATATAATTGAATATAGCCATATTACACAGTGATCCAAGTTTACAAACGGTTCAATTTGTAGATTTATTTCTGCTAAACTTTCCCTCCCCGTTTTGCTTTTGATGAGAATTTTTTAGAGTCTGGTTCGTGTGTTGTCCTTATAACTTGGCTGTGGCACAGAATTACTCTAGCCACCTGCAGCAACCCTTTACGAAGGTCATGTGTTTGAATTTTTGTTTATCTAGTGTTAATCTAAAATTTTACTTAAATCTGAAGTATCATTTTTAACATTTAGCCAGTATCATTTTTAACATTTACAGTATCATTTTTAACATTTAGCCAGTATCATTTTTAACATTTAGCCAGTAACATTTTTAACATTTAGCCAGTAACATTTTTTAACATTTAGCCAGTAACATTTTTAACATTTAGCAGACTAAATCTTCTACTGGGACTATAAAATTCTACGAGAACTTTAAACGAAAATGATTTATTTTTTAATGTATGTTGAGTTGTTTGATAATATAAATGCATCATTTGATATTATTAGTTATGTGGGTTTCATTGTTATGTTTGTATCTTGCATTTTGTTTAAAACGTGGTTTTAAAAGAGTAATTTTTTTTATTGTAATTATGTAGCTAAATTTATATTCTGTATTTATTATTGTTAGAATATAAATATTGTTGAACTTTTTTTGTAGTTTGTCACACCTACGCCACTGGGTGGACCGCAACACCTTAAAAAATTATCAGTACACCGCGTACCATGTAAAAGTCTGCCCACCCCTGATCTAGTGGAATCCTGCTCCTAACCCACAATTTTTCAATTAAAGTTTTCGATTGAAACATTAGGCCACCAAAGACATTAACAAATGTATAGCGGGTAATTTTTATAATGATATATGCTAATGAGAGTAAAATGGAAAAGGAAATCGCATAGGACAGTCACTAAACAAAAAATTTCTCTATTCCAAAAAAAACGAGTTCTGTGGTTGAAAAATAGAAAAAGCTCGCTTTTCTATAATCCCGCATATAAAAGTTTAAGAAATAATAAACTCGACCCCACGTGTCCCGTTAAATTAACGGTTAGGAGGTTAAAATCAATACTGTGTTATAACGCCTTTTGAAGAGAAAAATGGACTCGGGAACTTTTTAGGAAAAAGAGAAAATATTTCAGTTAAAAGTTACATCGTTAGAAGTTACATATCTCGCTCACCACACAAAGAGAAATGTTCTCAAATTGCACATCTGGAACTCTTCCAAGCCACAGATTTCGAACGAAAGTTATGTCTTACATTTTTTCCCCTTCAGTTTTACTCAATATTTTTTCTACAATATTTTTCTGACGTTGCAAAGAATTGAAGAGCTAAAAAAGAACTGAATGTAAGTAAGCCTCCGCTTTATCAATTTCAAAAAGAAAATATTTCTTTCAAAGCAATTTTGAAACGAAATGGGAGTTGAATTGGAAACAAGACTTTTATAAACAATTTTGTAAAAAAAAGTAATAAAAAATCAATTCCTACTTAGGTCAACAAAGAAAATTTTATTTTTGTGTTACATTTTACTAATATAAATAGGTATTTATATATGACATATTCACAATATCAAGTGGAAAAACACTGCTTTTAAATTAATATTAAAAACTTTTTAACCACATTAAATTTCAAAAACATTTTTTAATAAAATTTGAAGGAGTGAATTTATCTTAAAACTAGTGTAAAAGGAATGCTGACGCGTCTAATTAGCATATGATTATTCAGGCTAAGTTAAATTTTCAACACAAATTTCACAAAAGCTGTGTGAGAAACTTCAACCCTAAGTTTCTCTCTCACCGTCTTGCCTACCTAAGGGTGTGGGAGGAATGAAAACAGAACCAGAAAATTCCATAATAACAATCATTTATTTAGACAAACGAACTAACCAACAACAATCTATCCCCAAAGTGAATGTCAAATGAGTGGCACGGAGAAACAATGATTATTAAGCAAATATGTGTAATCAACTTATTTAATTCAACGTAATCTATCGTTTTAGTAGATTTGAGATTAGGAATCAACTCAGTGGCAAAACACCACTCTTAATCTTTACATGCGAAAGTTAGCCTTATCCAATCTTACTCGTGTTGCGAATATAGCCATTTCCTACCTCCTTCTCTATAATTACAAAACTCTGACTTCATATAGTCGAACTTATCTGAATATTACGGTTTCTTCTTGAGACGGATGGCAGTGAAGTAAACGCGAAACTAGCTCAAAGATTCCCCAAGTGGATTAATGTGAAGGTCGCGTAAAGATTCGTCACAACCCCTCCGAGAAGAAAACGTGATTTATTTGAGGGTCTTCATGACCAGATAGAAATTACTTTAAAAAAAAGTTTGCATTTAAACTACCAAAAATCTCTAACTCGAATTTAGCTATAACTCATTTCATATCAAAACGCTACACTTAAAAACACATTTTCTTAATGAAACATTTAAAGTAGTATCGAGATTATCATAAAAAATTCAAAATGTTCCCAATTCAAATTTTCTAGCATAACTCGTTTTGAGTATATAAATTTGTCTTCAAATTTATTTTAATAACTACAAATAAATTGTTCCCCAGGATTAAAATTAATCGCATAAGGAAATTCCAATGATTCATATCGCAAACTTTTTTCGCACAGTTTAAGCCTAATTTGTACTGAATGTATATCTTTCAGAGCTATCGATGTACAATAATAAATCATCGTCTAATTGAGGAAAAGTCTTTGCTAGAGTTGACTAAAATAACAAAACGGAACATTTGAGAAATAGAATACATTTCTCACTCTGTTGCGGAAAAAAAATAATTTATAATACGAAAGAGATGGAGAACAACGATAGATAGAACAGCAAAACTGAATGATGGGTGTGCGTTCAGGAAATTATTTTTATATTTTTATACTGAAATTGCTATTCTCGTGGATCTAAGGTTACATAAAGGCAGACAGACGCCCCATTAGTATGCTTTATTCCACTACCACTCCCTCATTAAAACAGAAATCATCAAAATAAACAAATTAAAATGAAAAATTGTAAATTATAACGATCGACAAGATTTATCTTTTAGAGTTAATAACCCTTTAATGTATTATTTCAAATTTACAGCAGGGTTTTCATAAAATTCTTTTCAACTCTTGAAAAAAAAATTTTTAGAAATTCACAAACGGATCTCACAATTTTCAACCCTGGTCAAGTGCTGAGGATGACACCTGAACTGGCACCCTTTTTCCGAACTTTCCAACCATGCCAGCAGGAGAACATTGACCATGGGCAGATTTAACGAGCATCAAATCAATCCCCTTTACTCGGCGGATTTTAAATGGCACCAGAACCAGAACCCGCGATACTTCGGTTTTAGTTTGTGACCATAATCATTAGGTTACTCCGTCCACGAAGTGGGATCTGAATAGTAAATGCAGTGAAATATAAAACAAACTGAATAGTCAACTCAACTAAAAACTCGTATATAAATCTTTAGTTCTACATTTGGTACGATGAAAAATATTTACAATCAAGTAAGTACGTTAAAATCCGTTACCTCTGATAAATATGGAAGCCTCGAGTGCTGAACAAGAAAAATGCTCTTGGATGGAAAAAAGTATTCGGCGTCTATCGATTAAGAAGAAAACATGGGAGATCTGCTTTAAGAAGAGATAAAAGGTTTATTGTTTCTAGGACAAAAGCCACCGCGCGAGAAACAAAAACATCCCTTGGGTTATTCCTGGACTTAAAAGAAACTTTCGGGGGTCGGCTCATATTCACCAAGATGACAGGAAGTACAGAAAGGGACGCTAAGTATGGGTGTGCATCTACGCACTAATTCTAAACATTGCACATATAGCGATGAAGAAAAATCTTGCAATATGTAATATATATGTAATGTTGGTGTGGGTTAATATTACTTAAAGATTTCTACTATTTAACAGATAAACTGTTTATTTTTTTAAACAAGAACAAAGAAAATGGGACAAAACAATAACGATATTAACAACACATTTAACGCTCGTCGGTTGCCTAATGGCTAAACAAGTTCTTATTGGACGTCGTGGGTCTGTCTCGTTCTCTCTCCGGTTTCTCTCCCTCTTCTCCCGGAGTCATTGCCCTTGTTTCCCTTTCCCGAAACGATCTTTTTGGGGGGGCCGGCATTTTTTTTTGCCCTCTATAAAAATTATTTTCCAAACAAACTAAGAATACAAACATTCAAGCTGATGAATAGATGCGAATTAACATCGCACAGAAGAACACGAAAACAAGTGGCATTTGACCTCATAGTTTTAAACCACAACTCGTTTTGACACTCTTTTGCCCAGTTTTCCCGTTTTCCCACACATCGTGATGATTCATTATTTTATCGACATCACACTATAAAGCAACATAAAGCAATTGGGGACGGCCCCAGAAATCTTGAACCATGGTGAAATGACGAGGATGACACCTAAGCTGATCCTTCCCCGAGCCCCCACCCCTCTTAAACGAGAGGTTTAAGCTCAAAGTTTTAACGTGCATAGGCCCTCTATGGGGGGGGGGCTTGGGGCCTGCCCCGAATTTATGGCACGCTACCCATGGGGTGAGGGGGAATATTAACCGCCTTTCAGCTACACAGGGCTTTGGCAACGGACCTCGCCCTTTTTACCATGGTGACGGGACGACACCTCCTGGCACCCCCTCTAAAACTACCACACCACACCAACGGAAGGACGTTTGAGCTCTCGACATTTTAAACGTGCATCGCCCCCCTACACGCGGTTTTTGGGTACTGGGCCGACCTCATAACATGCCTGCATGATCCGATACCTTACCACTGGGTCCCGGCCCGTCTCAAGTAGAAGCTACACGAGGACCATTGGCGATAAAAGGTCCATACTCTAAAATTCCTCACCGTATCAAAACGAAGATTTTGTAACACGACAGATTCAACGTGCATTAATTTTTATAGGTGGGTCTTTTGTGGCACCTTCTTTAATTATCACATTATGTCGGGGGGGATTTAAGCTTCGTTGTGCGAGGGGTTATCAGTGGCTTTAGGATTTGAACCCACGGCTTATCATCATGACCACTCAGCACCTATTGCCTACATATGTGAGGGATTTCAGGCTTATTTCGATTCCAAATAACATTTTCGTTATTTCTCTCGCTTAGCTGGTTGGGTGGCATAGTTGGTTTGTCGGTGGCCTTGTACTCCTAAAGTTGCGGGTTCGACCCCGGCCCAAGCCGTTGTTTTCATGATGCAGAGAATCGACGTATTCATGTCGTATGATTATGCAGCAAGTTAAAGATCACTAGAGTGCCTATTTGGCTTGGGTGGTCTCGACAAAGTTAAAGTCCCAGTACCATTTCACATCGTAAGAGCTCAGTTGTTTCCGTCTGGGGTGGAAACCGGGCGCAAAATCACATTGCAGCGAATGGTATTCCATCTATACGATGCCGCACTAAAAAGTGATACCAGTTCCCGGGGAATGTTTTTAATGGTAAATAGCAATCCGCAGCTACTTTGGAAATAAAACAAGTAATGTAAGAAATAATTTAAGTAAAAAAACTTTTTATTTTAGTTACTTTTTATTAAATAATTACAATTAATATAAATTGTACATAAATATGACAGAATCACATTGTTAAGTGACAAAAAAATAGTAAGCGATTTTCCTTGCAGTTTTTCATTTTTCTTTTCATATAGGGTGTTGGACTATTATTTTTGTTTGTTACTATTTATTAAAGTTCATTTTAAATTTCTCCCAAAAAAATAATATATAAAAAAATCACATTCTCAGAAATTAAGCATGGGGGGGATTCGAACCCAGACCTTTGGATTAAGTGCAAGCCTTTTTCCATTTTCGTTACAGGAACACAAAGAGCGATTTTTGTTATTTTTGTTTGTTACTATTTATTTATTAATTAAATTAATATTTGAAAAAACTGAATTAATATCAAGTGTCTCCCCCTACAAGTTTAAAAAATTTGAACTGGTGGATAAAAAAAATATTTTTTTTAAATTAATATTTAATTATATATATGGGGAGAGAAAAAAGGGAAAAAAGAGGAAAAAGAAAGGGGGGAAAAAGGGAGGAGAGAAGGGAGAAAAAAAGACCAAAATAAAAATTTTCTCTAGAGTTTTTCGGTTAAAATATCTTAAAGTAAAATAATGCATCACCTTTATAAGAATCATAAATCAGGAAAAAAATTTGGGTTTTTATGGAAAATTCGTTAAATAGAGGTTCATCTTTTTTTAAAATACTTTATAAAACCCAAACACTATATATTAAAACAAGTAATTATTCATACCTTTTTAAAATTTAAAATTTTGTTTATTTTATATATTTACCCATCATAAAAAAAAAAAAAAAACTGCAAAAAAAAAGAACAAAAAAATGTCTAAAATTCTGCCCTGTATTTTCAATATTAAAAAAAAAATTTTTATAAAATTTTAAAATTTTATGCATTTTAACAAAATTTTCAAATAATATTTAAAAAAAACATTATTTTAATAGCAGGGGGCCGGACAACTCACTGAATTGAAAAAGGGAAACGAAGATGTTTCAGTGAACTGGGAAAAGGAGGTTAAAGTTTGCACGGACGAAAGTCCCGAACTCTATTGCTCTCGAGTTAGGATCTCATAAAACCTGTTCAAGATTTATGAACCATAAAAAGTATTAAAGAGAAAAACGTGTTCAGAAATACTTTAAAAAAGAGACAAAAATTGAATCACAAAAGAAAAAGTTCGTTATATAAAAAAGCCTTTTTTATAAGAGGGTTTTTTCACGAAAAAAAATCTTTAAATGTTCAAGGTTCCGGAAAAAAAGTTGCTATGTAGAAAAAATTTCCAATATAGGTTTATGTATATATATTTATAAATTTTTACTTTTTGTTATTTAAAATCAATTCAAAAGGACAGTAAATCTTTACGGTTACAATTTTCACGTATGTGCTTTTAAAATACCTAATTTTACAAAAAACCCGACAACTTTTTCAAGAGGACGGGGCGACTTGGCTCGCCTTCCCAGAATCCCCGCAAATTTTAAAACTTCCTCTCTTTCCAAATGTGCATCATCCACTGAGGGGGGGGGGTGTCCAAGCCATATCTTTTAACGAAACAACTAATTTATTAGTCATTAACACTACTGCGACAAAGCAAAAGTATTTTTTTTTGTCCCCAGATGTCATGGGTACAGATGTAGTTAATTATTCACAATTCTGTTCAACAATTAGTTTCTTGAAGAGCCCTCGTTTGTTCTTTTAACAGAGTCGTGTTTTAATGACAGTGAATTTTTCATTCGCTTTTAACCTGCTCGGGGTTCGGTTTACACGGCAAGAGTATTAATTACTTATGACGCGGTGCAAGGAAATGAGTTTGTTCATTCCAGTGGAAAAGATTGAAGTGTCGCTATTTTTTTTATAACTCCGCCTCGCAATCAAAAGAATTAAAATTCATTTTTACGCTATGCATGAAACTTATTTTAAAACAAACATCTGAATCGTTTGGGTAACACGCAAAGAGGCAGAAAAGCTCTTTTTAAAATTTTATTTGAGGATCACATTTTTGTAAGATTAGACAAAAGAACTTCTTTAACTCCATACCAATTCGTTCCGTAAAAGTTAGTCTTCCGATAATTAATTTATTTCTTTTTTTAGAATTCGAGTACGTTGAAAATGTCCTTTTTGGTCAAAAATCACTTAGTTCAACATTTTAAATTTCAACTAATTAGCTCTCTAACTTTATTTTGTTTTGATAGCGTGATAATTACGAAAAAGTCACACGAGTTAAAATCCAACTACAATTGTCAAAACAAACTTCGAACGCCTCTCAAAATAGAATTTAATTTGTGAAGGTTATGAACTCAAATGTGTAAAAACAATAGATTCTTGTATAATATGTCGTGCGTTTAATAACATCGCACTATGAAGCAACACGAGAGCTGTTGTCATTGGACGTTGGAACTTTGAATTACGGTAAAGTGATGAAAACTCTCTCTCTCTCTCTCTGTGTGTGTGTGTGTGTGAGCTGGTACCCCGACACAAACTAACACACCACACCAATTGGAAGGCTTTGAGTCACTACAGAATAAACGTGCATCAACCCCTCTACACACTAGGTCTTCAGTGGCATCAGAACTCGAACTCTCGACTCGACAATCCCAGCTACCAATTCGAAATCTAGGTGAGATAGCAGATCTGATGCATGCGCAATAATCCTTATACGCCACTACTTGAGATTTATGAGCCTTTTAGATCAAATTAAAGGTATATTCAAACAGTAGTGCTAAACCATGGGCTGCCATCTAGAATTGGAATTTCGCGTCAACACTTCAGTTCGCATACAGAGACATTGGACAAAAGATCTAACGCGTATCTTGTAGTGCCTTAAACAGGATTGAAAAGAAATTCCCCATCGAGCACTTTTACTCCTATCATTCCACATTTCAACTTTTGAGAGAAAAAAAGGCAATTCTAAAGAATAGGATCTGAACCCATAATACTTCGGTAAATGAAAAAGGTATACATACTGTAACGTTTTCGTCTCGCAGCTGTGATCGGCGTCTTTGTAGAAATAATCACCTCAAGTGCAAAGACATCTGTGCAACTTTGAATTATTGCGTAGTACCAGCTTGAATCACCCGACGACCCTTGACATCACGAGAACCCTTTCCCCACTTCTGACAGGATGTAACAAGATGTTAAAAAGTGCCACCCCCTGATCCCCGAGCAGAAAGAGGGAGAGCCAAGAGAAATGCTTTGACACTTTGAAGGAAACAGACGCACCGAAAAGGAAACTCTCCTCTCACAAACCACTGTTTTGAACTCTAATGATCTTTCAACAAGTTTAATAACTTCTATGTATAATTCTGTAAATAATAGCTGTGACGTGAATAAACTAAATATTTTAATTAATCAAAATCACGCTACCGTTATTTATCTCAAACGTCACAATACTAATATAAATCTGTATACAAATATATATCCATTTTCACCCGATTACGTCCTAAAAATTTAATTATACCATTCAATACCATTCAACAAAAAACTCCACCTTTAACAAACAGTTAAGAAATAAATTCGACAGATAAAGCAGATTAATGTATATAAAAATAAGCAATATACTAAACTATTCTCTACACCAGAGGTGGGAAAATAGTGGTACACAAAAAGTTTGTGGCCCGCCAAGAAACAAAATTAGAGTAAGTGATCGGAAAACCAATTAGAATGATAATATTCCCTATATTTGAGAGAACGTACATATGTGAGCAAACTGTTTCTTGCATGAAGATCAACAAGATGCAAGTTGGCAAACATTAACTTGCAGGCCGTGATGAGAAAATTTCAACATCAATCTCGCTCCCAATTTCAATAACATTGTAGAAAAGAGCAATAGGGAACATTTGTCTCAATAAAATAATTCTAAAATTAATTATATTTGCAGCTACATATGAAACAACCGCATAAATGAATTTAATAAGGCTGCAATTGTTTTATTTGACTTATTTATTTTTATGTATGGTACAATTTATACGTTTTCCGACATGCAAAATTAACTCATGAATACAATCATTTAAAAAAGGCGCACCTCCGACATCCTCCACTCCCACAATATGGCCTTCGAGCCAAAATAATTGTACTCCCTGCTAAAGTAATACTAACTCTAAAATGCATCAACTACTATTTTAAAGCTTCCCTTTCCTTTGTGAGGTTACCTTCAACTAATGCCAATCAAAGCATTCCAGAATTCCAAAATCATAAGCATTCCAGAATTTAACACTTCAGAAACGTTCCAATTTCTTTTCAAATGCTTATTATGGGAAAACTGCATTTAGCATTATGATACAGGAGACAAAATATGGAAAACTTTTTACCCTAGAAAAAATTGCCAATCGATTCCGCCAAAAAAATGTGTATAGGATAATCAGTCAATATGATATCAAGTTAGAATTACTTTTTTAATCTAAAAAAATGCGTCCAATTTTAAATATTTTGCATAAATATATTAGAATTTTTAGCTATAAAGAGATTTATAAACCGAAAGAATTTTCTTTAAGCACGACTTTATTGATTTCTAACCAAGTGATTCATAGTCAAACCACATGAAAAATTCTGCGCGTGCGCGAGGTTCATGGAACAATCCATAACTTGACACGGAGTACATTCTGTAGACGCTATGCATAAAATTTAAATTACTTTTTGGTAAAATATTAAGCGATCTTAATTAGTATCAAATAACATCGGAATTCATTATTTTGTAATTTTTAAGGTGATCCGACCACATCATCAGATCCCGGAAATTCTTTAGTGTTGGAGTATGCTACTAAACTTCCTTATTAATTTGTAATCTGGATATTTTTCCTTAGTTGTTTCTTTATGATATACTGAAGAGTTAAAAACATTTTGAAAGCAATGCATTTTTAATACACAACTTCTAAAATGTGTATTGACGAAATTCACATAAATTCATCACAAATTTCGATGTTCATTTTCAATTAAAATTAAAAATATCGCTGAAATGAAGAAAGAATAGCCGTTTAGTATTTTTAATAGTACTAAAACCCAACAGATATTTACTGAATTAATGAGCTGAGAGAATTACTAAGAGATAAGTGACTTGTAAACAGGAGGATCAATTCAGTTATAATTTTAAAAATTTATATTCGCTTATAAAAGTTCATATATTTAGATTGAAGCTTTCAGATTCAAATTAAAGTACAAATTTTCTTTTTTTCCCCATCTATGAATAGAAAGATGCAATAAAATATAAAGTGAACTAAAAGTTTGCCGTATCATAAAAAAAAATTCTTACAAAATATCCATTTAATATAATAATGTAATTTTTTATCACTGTATCGGTCAATTTTAGAAGTTTTATCGTGAAGTGTGAAATCTATGTGCATGCACCAGGTGACCCAAAACTATCAACATTTGAAAATTCGATAATTCACGGAATAATGTAAGGAGAGAGATAAAAATTGACACACATGCTTGAAATGGGTTTTATTGAAACCAAAAAAAGTACAAACAATAATGCCCACATCAATTATGATTGAACCCTTTCTATTCGAGTAAGCGTATGGCTTTGTAAACTGCTTGTGTGACGTGATGCTGTAAGAATCCATCATTTGTCTGTTAAAATC
>BMAV01015883.1:4791-20691 GCA_019973955.1 Trichonephila inaurata madagascariensis
CGTTAGCCGTAGCTTTGAGCACCATACAGATGAAAGTACGATTTGGCCCGGTTCCACCACAATTTTGAGCTCGAGAATATCCTGGAGGTGGTCAGAGGCATCCCACCTCTCTTCCATTAACCTCACTTCTATTAACCTTACGAGAAGACATGCGGTTCGACGGCTATTAAGCCCCCTCCCCATGCCGCGCATAAGCACTATACATTTACAAACGTCCATGTCTATTCGAACTCTGGTCAGACTGCGTCACTAGCCACTATACCGGATGGACGGTCCAGAAAATAATAAATTGTAAGAATCAATACATACACATCAGAGAATTGTATGTGTATGTATTATGAAAGCTAATATAAGTAATATTACAATTAGAGTAGTATTACAATTATATCTTCCACCCAATCAGATATAAATTAAATAAAGTACCAATAAAGGAATATTAATCTTAAAGATTTTGTAAGATCAAAGTAAAGGACACAGAAAAAAAATCAGCGCTTTCTTAACCTGTCAATTGACGCATTACTTAACTTATTACGCTATCGAGAATCTAAAAATAGAATAAAAATTAGGTCAAATTAGAGTCAGAATTTTTCAAAACAATTGCTAGAGAACGTTTTTTTATACGTCTTCAAAATGTATCTTCTTAAATTGGATTTCCTCCTTCCTTGTTTAAGGGCCGAACGATTTTGTCATAGCTAGAAGAACTGTCATTATACATTGAACTTAATTGCTTTAGTCATCCTTCCCATGTTTTAAAAAAATCTTTGCATAACATTAAATCTGTTGAACAACTAAATATGTCCCGTATTAGGTAGTTCTTTTCATTTTGATGAATGTTATGAACATATTATACATGTAACTAGCAGTGGCGTAATGGAGAATTTTAAGCCCCCCCTGCAAAGTCAGGATTTAGGGCCCCAAGTCCAAATACGTACTTGGCGTCAGTCAGGCCTTGGGCCTCTTAGAATTCCTGAGCAGGGGTATACGTTACGCCACTGGTAATTAGCCATTACTCTTACGTTTCGCTTGGTATTTCCTGATGCTGTATGACAGGGATAGCGAGCCAATGGCACGCGTGCCATTGATGGCACGCGACACAATATTTTGGGCACGTCACCGAACAAAATGGTTTGCATTTTAATTCAAAATAACAAAGTTCACTTTGAAGTATTACGAATAAAAGTGAGTGTTCAGTCGCGTTTTTACAGACATATGCCACATTTCAAAGAATTGAACGTAAAGCCTCACGAAACAAATAAAAAACAAATATCTTCAAGAGGAATCTCAAGGCTTTTGACGCTAAATTGCATGTTTTCAGAAATGTTATTATTACGAGAGATTAAATCTGTCTTCGAATCGGCAACGACAGAAGTCACACTAATGTTACTTTAATTTGAATTACACGTATATCTAAAACATTTATTGCTATACAGTGCAAGATGAATTTTTTAATAGTAAATAAAGAATTTTTAATAATTAGTTTTATTATTTTCCCAAAAATCACAAGTCAAAATTATTTGACGGCACGTCTATACCCAATTAAACATTTTTTTAAGAAAAAATGGCACGTTGATTCAAAAAGGTTCTCCACCCCTGCTGTATGACAATGGAGAAAAACCTCAACTTACGCTACCCCGATTTACGCGAATCCGAAGTTTTGCGATTTTCAAATCTCCTCGATTCGTCTTTTGTTTGAGCACTACATAACTCTATTACTCACTGTTCGCTTCCTGTTTAGCTGAAAAACAATGGAATTGATAACGTGATTGAAGAAGTTGTGGATCTTGCCAGGTAAATAAGTTTAGAAGTGAATAGTGATGACGTTCAAGAACTGCCTGATTCTCCAACAATTAAGAGCTGACAATTGATGAGCTCATAGAAATGCATGAGCAAGAGCAAGACATCGAAGAACTTGAGTCTTTATACCCAGTTCAATCAAATGATGGTTGGGAATTTGATAAACGGTCTGATTTTAATTGAAAAAGGGATGCAAATTTTAGAAAATGTAGACTCCAACGAAGAGTGTATTTTTTCCAACAAATATATATATATATATATATATATATATTAGAATGCTACGAGGAAATTTTGTGAGAGAAAAAAAAATCCTTTGAATTGGCCCACTACTTTGTCAGATTTTCTGAAACCTGCTACCTAAAAATAGCTTTGGCATGCGATTTTGTATTCCTGTTACCTAAGATTTTATTAATGTATCCGACTACGTTCGGAACCGTGATTTTATAAAAGCGCATAAATGAATAATTTTCTTGATATTTAGTGTCACTTAGATTAGAATACATGTATAAAATTGTTTTAATCACATTATGATAAAAAAGAATATTTAAATACAATATTTTGGCAAAAAATTAACTTAGAATAACCTTTTTTTCAAAACGTTCTCCTTTTATAAAAAATGCTTCTGTTATAAAAATATTTTGCCTGTATATAGCTCAGACCTCTGTACAGAGGCTTAACTATGATTTTTNCAGACCTCTGTACAGTGGCTCAACTATGAATTTTGAAAAATCCATATTATTTTCAGAGTTACAAACCATTTAAAATAATTATCGGCGTTTTTTTCTTAAAATTTATCCCCTCTGTTATCGTAAAACATGGATAAACCCACTTCTAAGTTATATATTTCAAAAAATTCTAGTTGAGCCTCTGTACAGAGGTCTGAGCTATAGACAGGCAAAATATTATTATAATAGAAGCATTTTTCACAAAAGGAGAATATTTTGAAAATGGGTCATTCTATGTTCATTTTTTGTCAAAATATTGTACTTAAATAATTATTTATTGCATTACTATTCTTAAAACAATTTTATATACATTTTCTGATCTAAGTGACACTAAATATCATAAATATTATCCATTTATACTCTTTTACAAAATCACGGTTCCGAATGTAGTCGGATACCTTAAACATTTTTTCAAAATTATTTTTTTCTTTCCTGTCCGACCCCAACTAAAAATAATTTATATGTATGCGAAATTGTATCGCGAGTTTCGCGTACTCGTCGCACGCTGTTATCACTCATTTCCACCTATCGCATAAGTTTGGGATATTGCTGTATATTGTTTTTAAGTTATTTATATCTAAATCCTCGCATTAAGCTTTTAATTGTGTTCCAAAACATTCTTATAGCCTTCGCCTCTTGATTTAAAAGGGCAGGGGATTTGGACTTCTAAAATGGGAGTATATTTATCTTTTCCGATACCGTTTGGAAGTCTATCTACTCAAAACCCATTTTTGGCGGATCTCTACTCAACAAAATAAATACGTTTGCCAGATTTAAAGTCTTTAGGTCTAATAGTACAAAGACGGGAGTTTTTTTAAATCTATAACGTCCCCATGTCCCTCCCCCCTCATTGGAAGTCAATTTACGCAAAGCCAGTTCTTAGTAGATCTTTGTTCAGCACAGGAATCAGGCTTGCTAAATTTAAAGTCTGTAGGTTTAATAATTTTAAAGCGGGAAATGTTTATTAAAAAAAAACATTCTCGGAACCAGGGATATTTTAAGGCATGAGCTAACTGGGTCCGAGGGCAGGGATTCGTCTCATTCTCTACTCATTATGTATAAGATCAACATCCAAATAATTTTAACTGTCACATGTTATTCCTTGACATATTCTCTCTAGGAATTTCGAATTATATGCCAAATGGCAGCGGTAACGAGCAATGACGCAACGTACATCCACGCAACCCCCGCAATGTGGGGGGAGGACTCTAGGGGGCACAAAGTCTGACTGAGGCCTAGTATGCACCCTTTGTAAGATCTAGCTTGGAGCACAAAATCTGACTTTGCAAGGGAGCCCTAATATTCTCCGTTACGCCATTGGTGACAAGATTGCATTATTATAAATACCCATCGTCCTTGTATAGGCCTAAGCCTACCACCATACACTATGATTACCGATTTAACCGAAAGGCGAGAGTCAGTCGAGTCGGTTTGTGATATTGTAAGCTAAGCACATTCATTAGTTACTGGCTATTGTTTGTACGAATATTTGATAACGTATGCTATGTACTGTCTACTTAAAAAAAGTCGCAGGAGGGTCCTACTTTTGTATGATGGCCCAAGACTACAAGAAGTTTTAAGATGTATCTTACCAATTTCCGTAAAATCCGTTCTTTGTGGATATCTACTCAACAAAAGAAACATGACTGCCATATTTCAAGTCTATATGTCCAATATTTTCGGAGGTCTCGTGATGAGTGAGGGGGGATAAGCTGCTTTTCTACTGAATATATTATTGCAAATTTTTGTAGGAGAAAAGCAACCGACGATTTTAATTATTTGAATAATAACAAATTATTTTAATGGATAATGAAAACCAACAAATGATTACACGAAGACTAATCAACGTATAAACGCAAAGAAATATTATAAAAGATTTTAGTAAGTGAAAACTCACTCGTTTCAAGCATTTTATTGTGCTCCAGAAACGTTTCTTTAGAACAGTTCCACCAGCAGGAACTCAGATAGATAAAATCTCTCTGTCTTATCATAGGCAATGCGCGAGCAGATTCTAATATCGACTGTCTCAAAGATCCCTCTTGAAGCTTCATGGAAATTTCCAGAAGGATTGACCCCAGAGACTTCTCGATTTTTCTTTGGCGATATAATTTTTCGCCAAATTGGCCACCAAGGGCTATAAAGTAGCCAATTTGATGACGCTGATTACATCCTTTAGTGGTACTGTAATCTTATTTTCCATGCCGAGAAGCGAACTTTCCTTGTGAAACTTTTTTTCCCACAAGTAGAGTATCACTACAGGGAAAACAACATGTATGTGGCATATTTTAATATGTAAATTAATCAACTTCTGAATGTTTAAAAAACATTGTTATTTCATATATTATGTTAGGCATAGTTATGCGTAATTGATTTTTGGATGTGTGATATAAAAAAAATCATTTTTTTATTTGAAAAGGGAAACTAATAAAATTTCACCTATAAAACGCTAGATTATTACAACTCATTCTGCATGTTGAAGTTTACGTTTTGTTTCTTTTCCTTCAGTTCATTTAAACAACTAGTTTTAAATATTTACATCTTGTATCTCGTGAGATCCACAAAGACTTTTAAACTACTTTTTATAGCTTACCTTTAAATATTTTATCACGCTGCTAAACTCAAGTGCGAATTGCTTCATTAACTTTTAAGATTCTTTCAATAAATCCAGATTTCTATCTACCCTGCTCATTTTAAAGATGACACTTTCAACAGATTTATAACAGAGAGATAGATACCTTTTCAAACAACCCACTTGAAATTTAATCTCGAGAATTCTTCCAAAACAATTCAGACGCTCAAACCTCTAGCAGACATAAAAAAAAGGGCAACTATTTTCCCTCATTAACGAATTCGTTTGTTTTGTGAAACTAAAAATGAAAAATCTCATCCCTAAAAGTATCAGAAAGCGGTGTTAACTTCCTGAAAGTTACACAAGACACTCGAGGCTAGAAGATTCAACAAACAGTCGTTACCATGGAAACCTAACACCCTGCCGTAGCATGATAAGAAGGTGTGTGATTGACGCGTTGAACAGTTGGTCGAAGGCAAACTAACTTCAGAAATTAAAATTGAACCCGCAGGGAAACGACACTAAGCAGGGTATGACAGTAATTGAGTACAAGCTTTGCATGTATTGTTTACTTAGAAAATTTTTTCTTCTTTTTCTCAGAAAGAGAGAGAATCTTTGCGCTTTATTACAAATTCTTCTTCAAAGCTGGCTGAATTACAAATTAGAATGAAGTCCAGTGGAACCAAGTTTTCGTTTAAGCACGTTTTCTGTTTCGGAATTTTAAATTCAAAAATGTTTTCTTTTTTGGATCGGTTGAAGCCGGTTTAGGGAAAAGGAACGGGATGATACAATGTATTGTTTTTTTTTGGTTTTCTTGCTATATTTTTTTACAGTAGTGTTTGGTGTTTTGAATTAAACTATCGAACTTAATTGAATGAGCTTAAATAAATGAGTTTCTGCCGGAAGAAATGAAGTTCAAAATAATTGAAAAATTGAAGTTTTGTATACATTTTCATGAAATGAATAGTAAAAAGTTATATAAATATCACACACACACGCACACACAAATATGTTTTCAGAAATTCTTTAAGACAAATAAAAGAATTCATATATAATGTATACGCATCTAACTCAAGTTCAAATAATACTTAATGCAATTTTAAATTGGCAAATTCCTTCCGTTGAAAAAGCAATAAGTAATTACGCGTCTTTATTTTTGAATTCCTTTGGGATTCCTTGAGATTTAAAATAATACACGAATAACTTTTACTGTATTAAAATAAAGTAAAAAAAATATTTTATCGTTTTTTTTTTAAATTTTTACAAAATAGGCTATAAAAATTATACTTAGTTTAATAAAACTTCTAGTTTTGAAAATTTTGTTTCTCTCTAAATAACACAAACAAATCTTAACTTTTTATTTTGTTTATGTACAAGCTTATATATATACAGTCGAACCTCTATATTGCGAATTTTTCTATATAGCGAACTTTTTACTGGAACCAAGAACATTTCAATATTTTCTTCGTAAAATAACCTCTCTATAGCGAAGTGGATTTTCCATATAACGAACTCTCTCTTTTTCTTTTCTGATTCAATTTTTGTTTTCCCTTTTTTTAAAGTATTCTTGAAAAAAATGTCAAGTTATTCTCTCTTTAGCACATTTTATGGTGGTCATAAATCTTGAGCTGGTTTTATTGGATTCTAACTCGCCGAGAGCAATAGAGTTCTGGACGTTTCACCCAAGAAGTGCAACCTTTAACCCCCATTGCCCAGTTCACTAGAAATATCTTCGATATCCTCTTTCATCCTCAGTGGAGTTGACCTGTGTCCCCGTGTTCTAATTACAAAATAATGTGTGTTTAATATTACTTGTATGCTTTAAATTATAAAATGTCCTTAAAATTCATTAATTTTAGTATAAAATTATTTTCTTCACATTGAAAATACAGTGAATTCTTCGACGTTTTTGTTTTCCTTGCAGTTTTCTTACTTTCCTTTTTGATGGTTAAGATACATAAAATGAACATACATTAATTTTAAAAAAGGTGTGAATAATTTCTTTTTTAATATATACTGTTTATGAATTTAAAATCTGTTTTATGTGGTTTATAAAGTATATTAAGAGATGAACCTCTGTATAACGAATTTTCCATATAATGAACTTTTATCTGGGATTTAGTGACTTCGTTATATAGAGGTCCGACTGTATATATATAAACAAAAAAGTGTTTAGTATGAAATGTCTTACAAGTAGAAATTCTGAAAATTATAACCAAGAACATGAGATTCATTACAAAGTTTCAAAATTCAATAGACCAAAATGCAAAGCTAACTGTCACTGACAGGACTAAAATTGTCACTGACTTAGGACAATAATGTAGGGTGGGATGTTGAAAACCTTAACCTGGAAAATAACGAAACCCTTATTTTACTCTTTTATAAATTCGAAGGACAATTTATTCAAAATTTTAACGGAATATTTGCTCGATTTATATACAATCGGATCCCAATTTAATGAGCCTCTATTTAACGAATTTATCTCTTTTCCCGATTAAAATGAAGGCAAAAGCCCCTATTTAACGAATAATTAACCCCAAATTAATGAATTATTTCAACAGCTGTAATTTTTTTTATTAGTTTTTGTTGGAAAAAAATCGGATTTTTTTTTTCTTTTTCAAATGACATCTTTTTTGTCCAGAACAGGAAAAAAAAAGTCTCGTAAGCAACAAATTTTGACGGCTAAGAGTACGGAGCGTTATCAGAATTAATAGGAGCAGATGAGTCATGAATGAAACCTATCGTGTGAGTTTTGGATAGGACAGGAAACTCTTTTCTTATTCCATCCCATTCCACAATGAGGGGAATATTTTAAGATTTTAATGATTATGATACAGTTGATGATGGACTACGTACCTGTCTGTGCAACTGAAGTTCAGGAAACCATTGATTTGTAAGGGCCAATGAATAGCAATTGGATGCAGAAATTGATAATGAAACTCTTATCAAAACTGTTACATTTTCTAATGCTTTATAAGGTTTGGAAACTGTGATAACAAGATGCAAATGACATAGTATTTTCTTTCTACAAAAAATCGAAGAAAGAACTCTTTCCAGTCAGGAATCAAAAAGATTTCCAAACATCTATCAATCAGTATTTTAAAATTTCCAATTAACTGGCATGTAATAATTCATGAACAGTATTTTTAGCTGTTGAATTAAAAATGCAAAATTTCTAACTATGGATATTTTTTGTGTAGTTGCTTATTATAGAATTTCCAAAAGGTAAATACAAAAAATTGGATTTTTGTTTGGACACCGATGTAACGAATAACCTCGATTTAACGAACGTAATGTTCGGTCTCGATGAATTCATTAAATCGCGGTCTGACTGAATATGAGAACCGGATATTGTTGAATTTGTAAAGTAGGAAAACTCATGCAAAATATACCATTGGAAATTTTTCCATTTCCGCCCGTATGTTCCACAATGCAAAAAGAAAAAAAAAATACTAGCTTTATCATGATATTCTTGATCACTGCTGTTACTGGAGGGGTTGGACGCCCCCTCCTCCTTGGGTGTACAGGCTTACTCATATGTACGCCTCTCAGATACATCCGCTATCTAGTTTCACTGACAACTCGGTTCCTTCACTTGGTGAGATTCACAAACGAAACATATTAAACAATGTCATAAAGGAGACATTCATTCCAGAGGTCACTGAAGGCTGTCTTCGTCTAATGTTAAAGAATAGGGACTAAATTCGGAATATTTTTTCGGATATAAAAGTACTCAAACGTTAATATTATATTCTGACTTCACTGTCCTGTAGAGAATCACTTATTTTATCACACTACTCATTTTTATCCGAGTTGACACATTTTTAATGTGTTTCGCAATTTTTTCCCTATACCGTATTTTCCCTATACCGTATGAATCCCTTTTCATGTTAAAAGAAAACAAACTAATTATTTATGAAATATTTTGAAATTTTTAAAACACTTTATTATAAACAAATGCGTGAGTTACAATGTCACAAATTTTTATAAGAATTCAAGCATTTTTTCTGTCTGAAAATGTGCTCCGCGTCAAGTTCACGCTCTCGTGCATATGGCGAAAACAGCCTTAAGGTATCCGACAACGTTCGGAACCATGATTTTGTAAAAGCGTATAAATGGATAATATTTATGATTAAAAAACGTATATAAAATTATTTTAAGAATATTATTACAGTAAAAAATTATTTAAGTACAATATTTTAACAAAAAAATGAACATAGAATGCAGCATTTTCAAAACATTCTCCTTTTATGAAAAATGCTTCTTTTATAATAATATTTCGCCTGTATATAGCTCAGACCTCTGGACAGAGTCTGAACTAGAAATTTTGAAATATATAACTTAGAAGTGGATTTATTCACATTTTACTACAACCGAGGGGAGAAATTTTAAGAAAAAAACGCCGATAATTATTTCAATGGGTGGTAACTCTGAAAATGTGAATTTTTCAAAACTCTTAGTTCAGACTCTCTGAAGAAGTCTTTACTTTATATAAGCACACACACACACACAAAATATTATTATTATAGAAGCATTTTTTATAAAAGGAGAACGTTTTGAAAAAGATTATTCTAAGTTAATTTTTTACCAAAATATTGTATTTAAATAAATTTTTTTTCTCATAATTTCCTTAAAACAATTTTATACATGTATTCTAATCTAAGTGACACTAAATATCATGAAAATTATCCATTTATGCGCTTTTTTAAAATCACGGTTCCGAACGTAGTCAGATAACTTAAAGGAAACGCACGTGAGTACCCATTACATGAAATATTCAGAAATTATATTAGTTGATCGNAGGTCCGACTGTATATATATAAACAAAAAAGTGTTTAGTATGAAATGCCTTACAAGTAGAAATTCTGAAAATTATAACCAAGAACATGAGATTTATTACAAAGTTTCAAAATTCAATAGACCAAAATGCAAAGCTAACTGTCACTGACTTAGGACTAAAATTGTCACTGACTTAGGACAATAATGTAGGGTGGGATGTTGAAAACCTTAACCTGGAAAATAACGAAACCCCCAACATTATTACATTTTTCATTACATTTATTTCAAATCAATATAAATTATTAACAACATTGTGATACAATGTTAAGAATTTGTTGATGTTCTTTGCTTTAATTATTTTTTTAAATGATCCATCTTAATTTTCTTTTACGTTATCGTGCCTCTACATTATTAGTAAGGATACATTTTGATTGAAACATTTTATAATAACATAGACCGATGAATCTACGATACTCTATTATGTCTTATCATTTATATAAAATGATACATACTTGTCAAATCACTATCATTCAACAAGCAGAGTAGCAACAGTAAGTTTCCTCTTTTGTATTCGTAATTAGATGTGATTGTGATACAACAATTCTAGTGTGATACAATGTCGAATTTTGTTCCTTGTACGAGTGTAATCGATCATTTAAGGAAAGAAATTAACTGAGAGTCATTTAGACATTCGTGACTCTCAAAAAATCGTGAGGTATGAATAGTTGTGTGTGTATGTTATCTTATTTTCAAACATAAGGCTTCAAACCGCGATTTCGGAACAAATTTGTTATCAGCACGCTACGCGTCAAGTAAGATTTTGTCATTCAGTAGCTTTCAATCCAATATGGCGGCATTCCACTAAGAATTCGACATGAAAATAATCAATAACAATGGCAAAACTTTGACGAATATACATAGATTTTAAAAGAAGTAAAAAAGATAAAATGGCCTTAATGAACGGAGTTTTAATCAAGAATGAGAAGAAAAAATTCCGAAAACAAAATAGACTTTGAAAACAAAATAGACAATAGTATGACTTTGGTAATCCTTTGGTAAAAAGAAACTGGAATTCACCAATATTGTTCGAAATATACATGATCAGAAAAACGATAGAAGACGATAGCTGTGCAATCTAGACCAATGGTCTCCAGCACCCGGGCCACGGTACCGGTCCGTGTATCAATTGGTACCAGTCCGATCAAGGAACATTAAATTATTTCTATTTTATTTAATATGGTGTATTTCTCTCGGGTTTGTGTGACTTTCTCTTTATATTCATTTTTGGTGTAACGGTATTTTATTTTGAAGACATGTTTAAGGGGTCTCAGGGGTGTTAATTTTTTCTCGAGGGGTGAAAATTTAAACAATTTTCAAACAGGTATAATTCTTTTAAATTTAAATTAAATAATTCGAATCTTTTACCCATTATTTACAAGGGATTGTGGCTTCAAAAAAGTATAAATGTTAGAAATATAATCATAATTTTAAAAATTATAAGCATATGAAAATTCTGTAATAAATATTAAGTAATTTTTGCGTTGCGCACGCTATTTTCCAAAATAGCAGCCTCTGATGTATAAAACTTTATAGAACTATAAAATATATTACACTCTTTAAACCCTACATCATTTAAGAATAATATATCTTTTGTACTTCAAAATATTTGAAAAATATTGAAATTTTTTAAAAAAATTTGAAAATGTAATTTTTTAATTTTTAAAAAAATATAATTTATTATTCTACTAATATAATACTACTAAAGTGTAATAAGGAGACATTTAAATTTATAAATCAACTTATAGCTAGTATAATTAAAGCTACTATTTTTGAAAATAGCATGCGCAACGTAAAACTTAATTTATATTTCTTATAGAAAAATTTCTTATTTTCATATGCTTATAATTTTTTAAATTATGATTATATTTTAAACATTTTATACTTTTCTAAAGGCCTATTCCTTTATAAATAATGCATAAGAGATTCGAATTATTAAATTTGTAACAACTACATTTAAACTCTACTTTTCATAAATTTAAATTTAAAATAATTATACCTGTTTGAGAAAATTGCTTATATTTTCAGCCCTCTAGAGAAATGTAACATCCCTGAGACCTCTTATATAAATACAATTAAATTAAAATTAAATTAAAACAATCTAAAATATAAACAATCAATGCCTCTCCCCTCAGCGGGTTACGGTAAAATTATCAAACGCTGGTCGGCCGCGGTGACAGAAAGGTTGGGGAACACTGATCTAGACAATGCAACGCATGGAAATAGTTCTATTAGTAAAAAAAATCGAATTAAAATCTTCTGAAATTAATCGGTTGCAGCCATAAAAATTAATCAATAAAAAACAACTAAAAAACAAAACAAAAAACGTAATAACGATGACAACCAGGTACAAAAGGATGATAATCAAGGTAACCATATTGTAATGTTATCACCCAACTTGGAGGCAATGGCGTAGCTAGTCCTGAGGAGGCACTGTATCAAACTTCCTTGAAGGCCTCTTAACATTTTTATTTTTTGCTTATACGTTTTGGGGCCTTTGGGGGCCCCGTATGATTGATACGACGGTAGCTGCGCCGCTGCTTGCCAAATACCAACTACAATTTGGCTCGTCGGTAACTGTGTGCGGGATATTAAATCAGTGCCTCAATTTCCATTTATTTGTCACCAACGTTTTTCTTCAACAAACGGAAAAAGAAATGCATTTCACGCGTATTAGTTTCTTCATTTCATTTTTAAAATTTTCCTTTTCGCTAAAACGATAGGTTTTCATATGCAAAAATTAAGACTTTAAGTTACTTCGAGCAATCATACTTAGGTGATAAATATCTGATTGTGCGATTTTTATGAGTATTCATATTTATCAAAATATTCCATAAATTGAACTTTATCTTCAGAAAAATTGAGATTTAGCAATTAGCACATTCTAATTTAGTTTGACAAAATATTTTTACCTAAAAAATTTTTTTAGTTCGAGATACAGTGAAAAAATCGTTGAACACCAAATTGAAGGGAATGATATATTTTTTCATGTTAAAAGAATCTCATGTTAAAGGATATTTCACAAATATATATATATATATATATACATTTAACAAAATTCAGTTTATTAGAGTACAGAACTGTATATATTCACGTATTTTATGAAAATAATGAAACAAAAACGTTTACAAGAATTTCATGAAGTTTAATACAAAATTTTCAAATTTTTTGAAAAACAAAACATTTATTGAATTTTTGGAAAATAATCTGATATTTTTCTTTGCATTGTCTATTTTAGCATTGTCAACAAATTGTTCGATGTCGGCCCTTTTGCTATTCATTTCACCATTGAAATGTGCGTCTAAGTACTGCGCATACTTTTCATGATGTTCCTCATTTCGGATGACATGGGAACAGGATTATGTGTTATAATTGGGGTTGTACTTACATTATCATTATCTACTGCAACGAATTCTTCCGATGATACAGTGGAACAGTTCAATAAACCAGAAACTTTCTCAAACATTTTATTGTCGGCTCCAAAAGGGTAATCTTTTTGTGTTAAGCGATTTTTTTTTTCTTTCGTGTTAAAAGAAAAAAATACATGAAAATGCATTGTAGTTTGTCGGGACTGTTGTATTATTTTTATTAACTGATATTTCGTCTTAAATATTTTCGTATTAAACGCATTTCACTGTATATGTGATATACAATGTAATTATTCGTTTTCTGAATGAGATGTAATATAATATAAAAAATTTTTTTGAGACTAAAACAGCATCCTAACAATTCCATAACTAACATCCTACGTAATAGATAGCAATAATCAGAACCAAGATTCCACAGATTCAGCATTTTTTTATACTGATAAATCATTAACAATACTATCCTGTGGCAAATCTATAATCTTTGATCTTAGTGACTAAGCATACCATTTTTGTATTTTCATTACACCATTTCTGTTATTTTATGCCATTTTTTTTTATCAATATCGATAAATTTAATAAAATTTTAAAATGTTTTTTTAGAAAAAAATTATTAAATTTTGTTTAGAATTTTAAAGACAAAGTGTTTTTTTAATCAAGAATATCTGAATCAATTACGTTATCTTTTTTTTTCTTTCTTTTTGCCGATTGTTCGTATCAGAATGTTTAACATTCTGATCCATATTGTATCACTTTAAACTATTATTTTAATATTGGAAAATAATGACAGGAATACCTCGACTTATACGAGCCCAGAGTTGTGCGATTTTCAAATCTCGTCGATTCGTCTTATGTTTGAGAAAAAAAAAGAAAAAATTTGGTGAAATTGGTAATGTGGTTGAAAAAGTTGCCGATCTTGCCAGGCAAATACATTTAGAAATGGCTTATGCCAAGGCTTAAGAGCTGCTGGATTCCCACAATCATCAGGAGCTGATAATGGATGAGCTCATAGAAATGCATGAGCAAAGCATTGAAGAACTTGAATCTTTAGACCCAGTTCAATCAGAAAATCGAATGGCGGCGTTGGGAATTTGACAGAAGGCCTCAGTTTAATTGAAAAAGGGTTACACACACACACACAAATTTTAGAAAACATAAGACGCCAAGGATAAGCATATTTTTCAATTCCTACGATTAGTTCACTCTCTCTCTCTCTATATATGTTTTGTTCAAATTTTCAATCGTTAATAAAATACTTTCTATTCATCGATTTAAGTTCAAATACATTTTTTTAAACTTGTTGGGGATAACTCTTGATGTTAATGCAGTTTTTTCAAATATTAATTCACTAATTAAATTTAAAAAAATGAATAAATAGTAACAAACACAAAAATAATAGTCCAACAGCATGTATAGAAAGGAAAACCCCTCGTTGTGTCCCTGTAGCGCAATGGATAGTGAGTTGGATTCCTAATCAAAAGGCAGTGGGTTCGAATTCCACCTGGGTTGGCCTAATTTCTGAGAATGTGATTTCTTTTTCACTATACTATTTTATTAGAATAATTAAATTTAATTAATGAATAAATAGTAAAAAACAAAAAATATAGTCCAACACCAAATATAGAAAGGAAAATGGAAAATTGCAAAGAAAATCGCTTTCTATTTTGTCACTTAATATAGTGATTTTGTCATATGTTTATACATATTTATATTAATTATAACTATTTGATAAAAAGTACTGAAATAAAATTTTTCTTTGTTGACCTAAGTAGGAATTGACTTAATTTTTTTTTTATATTACTTGTTTCAAATAAAACTAGGAATATAAAATTATCAGCATGCTACGAAGAAATTTTGCGGGAGAAAAAAAAATCTTTGAGCCGGCCGACTACTTTGTTAAATTTTATGAAACCTTCTACATCAAAATAACTTCGATTTGAGAATATGTGTCTAAGATTATTATCCAAGATTTTGCTAAACATTTTTTTTCTAAATTATTATTTTTTTTCGTGTCTAACCCCAACTAAAAATAATATATATGTATTTATGTACGCGCGAAATTGTACCCCGACTTACGCGGTTAACATTCAATATTCCACCTATCACGTAAGTTCGGAGTTTTTACTGTATTTATTTATACCAGGGGTGGCCAACCCAAATGACCTCGCGGGTCACTTCGGAAGAACTTTACAAACCCAGGGCTCATATAAATATATATATCTCTATATTAGATTTGGATCCATTATAAACATATGTTGGAGTGAAAATTTAAAACAGACTGATATATTATTATTATTTCCATTGTTTTTCATGTATACAAACATAGATAGTATAATAAAAATAATGCAATGATCAAATGATGTTTAATTTATTTAGTTAGTGAGATATCTGTTTCTGAACTCTTTCATTTAGCTTTTGCAATTCGATCTCAATGCATGTGTATTTGCGTATCGTAATTGATGTTGCAGATTTTCGTGCGTTAAGTTTGAGCACGATTTATGTTTGATAAATTTCAATCAATTTAGAAAAAAAAAAGAGATTCGCAGTAACAGAAGCAACGTGATAAAATAATAACATTATAGGATTTATTTTTAACAAAAAAAAAAAAAAA
>BMAV01015883.1:43212-61741 GCA_019973955.1 Trichonephila inaurata madagascariensis
CCGGCCCCCCCCCCCCCCCCCCCTTGTGTGCGCCACTGGTTGGGAGTATAGTCCAAAAAGTACAAGCAAATCAAATGATAGAAAAGGCCATTTAGGAAACTTGTTTTTAACTTATTTATTCTATATATTATTTATCATCCCTATTATAAAGTACTAGAAATTTGCAAACATATTGACTTTTTCCACAAAATTTTCCTATTCCAGTGACGTCTTCTGGGCCCGGGCCCTTTCAACGGGAGCCTTATTCTCGTTCTCAACTCGGCCTTAGTAAGAACATGATTCGATCAGTTTTAATCGTGAAATGTTTTTTATTCCCAGACACATTCTCCGAATAACTGTGAAGATCGAACTGTATGCTAACTGGTAACAATAGCAAGACCGCATCATCATGTCATATCCGTCCTCTGTGTGTACTAAGGCACTGTACACTATCAATACACATTTAGTTAAAAAGCGGCAGTCGGTGGAGTTGGTTTTTGCCTAGGATTGTGAATCATGCACACTATTTGTTACGGTTTATTGTTTCTACGAGTATTGGACAACGTATACTATATCAATTAAAAGGTTCGCCGGTGCGGCCCATTTTTGCATACGATTCCAGGTTCTCAAGAAGTCATTGTTCAAATCTAATAAATCAAGACTGTCTGTAGGGATAAAACACGACAAAATACTTTCGAATAATTAAGTCTGTATTCGAACCTCTAGTACTTCTTACACGAACTTGGTTTTTCATATGCTGTCTTCATTTTGTTTTCCACCAAACGGTTAATTTTTTTAAAAAATTAAATCTCATACTTAATTTAACTCTCGTACACAAATAATGAAACTAATTCGAAAGAAACAAAAATCAAAAAAGAATTTCAAAACAATTGTAACATCTATAATATACTTTCGTCTCACACTGAGAGGGGAAAACAAACCAAAACAAACAAACATTAATCCAAAAAGGGATTCGAAGTGAGCACAATGAAAACGCGACACTTGGTAGACCGAAACCACAGTTGCGCTACGTTCAAAGCCACCTGCTAACAGCTCTCATGGGCGGGAAAAGAAAGTAAGACCTGCAGGGGGAAAATGGCATTTCGTGTCATTCTTTTCAGCTTCTTCTCTTTTTTGTTGAAAACTTTTTTGCACTTTAAACGACGGAATAGAAAATACTAAAAATGTAAAAGAGGTCTCAAGATACTCTTATGACGTAATATCGACGTCATATGCAGACTGCAAACCATGGGAAAGAAGTGATGTAGCAAAGAATAAAAAAAAAAGAAGAAAGAATCGTTGAACGTTTTCCCCAGCTATAAAAAAACTCGAAAATGGGACGTTAACGGGAGATAGAAATTCGACAAAGCCATCGAAGATGTTTTTATTTCATTCTGAGAGAGAGAAAACTACCTCGCGAAATACATCGAACAATTGTATATTTGCAAGGAAAGTTCAAAAAATTCAATCTATTTCCAAGTTCGAATTCAGCGAAATCATTTAAAAGAACAATTTTATCGGGATGGTTTCGGAAGCAATTTTATCCAGCTTCATACTATTTTTTCTAAGCTTTGCAAAATTCATAAGAATTTGTATGTAAAATCTCGCTTGTTTTCAACTTTTTTGAATTGTTAATGGATTGATAGGTAATTGTGTTCAAAGTTAAATTCTTTCTAAAAAATTTATTAATGACTGAAATAAGGTTGGGTATTTTTTGTAGTTATGACTGAATGAATTAATTAAAGAATAGCCTGAAAAGTACTAACAACTGTGAAATGTGTTTTGAGAGTTTAGAAGAATATTCAGATTCTAAATTATAAAAGCAATTTTTTTTTTTCATAAACGCCCATACGCGCTGGATTTAAAAATTTATAATGTTGCAAACGATTATATATCCAATTTTATTTTCACATTAAAAAACTAATATTCTAAAACAAAAGTTTAAATTATCATAATCTTCCTAGGAAAAAAGTATATTTGTACAGAAAGAATGTTTTCTTGAAATACATATATTCTTTATTTACAAACGATTTTTTTTCTTGGAAGGAAATATATATATATATATATATATATATATATGGACCTACTTCAAAAACGAAAACGTCAAAATTCCTATACGAATGCTAAAATTTGGTGGAATACCAACAATAAACTTTTATTGCAAACACCGAACGAATGATTCAAATTTCACGATTCTAGAAAACTTTTTCTTACTCCATCAGAAAGATTCAGCAGCAGCAAGTTTAAATACAATTCGAAATCTGAAGAAACTTTGGGAGTTGTTATGTGAAGTTCTTTATCCGAAAGTATCTCCATTATCCCGAGTTTTCAGTAACTACAACTGCGAAAAAGTAGCTCACAGAGGTAGTAAAAGAAACATAAAAACCTTCCAGCTTTATGAAAATCCTTGAAAATGCTTTTCAAGTCACGGGGAAATAGTTTCAAATACCTCCTTGAAGAATACTATAAACCTTAAGGAGTTACAAGTTGTAGTATGAACCATCTTTTTATGACAGTTTTTCGGTCAAATTCAGTCTTGATCATATATTCGATGTTGAAGTTAATACAGGTTGGATTAAATGCAGTTTTTGAAGAAAGTAGCAGACATTGACAAATATTTTGTTACTTTTCAAAAAGACTTGTTTGGCAAAACTTGTTTTATTCTGTCAGCAGGACCTTTTATTGAAAAATAAAATTTTTCTAGTATATTCTTTTTTTCCCCTTCTTCTAGAACTTTCACAAAAATATACAACATTAAAGAACCAAGTTCTTTTCGAAAATAAATTATGATTTAAAATTCATTTGTTATTTCTTAAATAATATGAAACATTTATTCGAATTAATTACACTGATTATATATGAACTTATTTGATTTTTAACCAAAAACTTTTTTCATATCCAGGCTAAATTAGTTAAAAAAAATATGTGCAAAAATCTACACTCGAACAATTGCAGATCAAACTATCATTACTGTTATTCAGAGGACTTACTAAACTGAATTTAAAATAATCCAGAGATTAAAATGATGTTTTTTATATTAATTGTTTAAAATGACAATTCTTGTGTTTATAACTGATTTTACAAGAATCACAATTTTACTTATATTTTTGATGCAAGAGAATTACTTTTGATTTTGAAAAAAAAAGAGCAATGTTTTAATTTGAAATAATTATATCATAATTGTCAAAAATAATTAATTCATTTCATAAAAAAAACTGACAAATATGAAAAGTTAACAGTGACAGTTACGATCAAATCGAGCAAACGTGATTCACTATGAAATAATTCGCAATAGAATTCCATTTAATGACACACGCTTAATCGTGATGAAAAAAAATAACAAAGAACGATTCGGTTCCGATTTATCACGCATCCAAACGATAATTTATTTCCGAATAAATTCTCTATGGTATTTGATCTTTCTGAATAAAAATAATAATAAAATAATCGTGGATCAATTCCAAACAATCCAAGCAACTGGATCAATTCACCGAAATGTGAAGATCCATGTCATCCGATTCAAAAAATCATCTAAAGTTGCAGTTAAGCTATAGACAAGTTGGTTTCGTTTTACATTTTCTTTTAGAAGCTCCAGCGACCGTAGATGACCTGGTACTACCCCCTGAGGCAAGAACAGCATTCTTTCGATAACAGGTTTGGCCGCTTTTTTCCCAGTGATGAATTTTTATTGGTAGATATGCTGTATTTTTCACTCTACTTTTCTTCTAAGATTTGCTCCCCCCCCCCTCTTGCAACGCATGCCTTTTTATTTGATTATATGCTTTATGCTTCCAGGCAAATGGTTGTTTGTGTAATAATTGCAGTCTGAAAGATGTGAGGGGGGGGGGATTTTTTTTAATGCATTCCAAAGAATCATTTGAGTGGAAGATAGTGCTAGAGAGGGGATGGATTGGGAAAAAAAAATAGCAGAGGGGGAAGCTACAGGTAATGGAAAAGCCATGAAAATCCCGCCAAGAAGGCATAGCTACTGAAAGTTATACATCAACTTTCTTTTAAGACAAATGATTTTTTTCGTTCAAACATCGATTTCAAAACTGAATGCCAAAGTCCTCCCTCTGCAGATGGTAACATCTGGATTGAGAATGAAACATCATGCCTTTTTTTAAATCAAATTTTAAAAATAGTTTTAAAAATGCAATAATTTTAACTTTAAAAAAATGGTTTCAAATGGTGATGATATGTTTGGTATCAATCAACAATTCATTGAAATTAATAGTTATTGATATTTACCATCACTTTGTATTCCTTCACTACTGAAGTCGTGGCTACCTTCCGGCGATGCAACAGAACTGCTACTGTCAGGGGCCACCACCATGTTGCCGCCCCTGGAACCAGCCGAGGGCGACATGCGCTGGTGTGGTTGGTAAGATGACCACTGATCCAGAATTCCACTCATGTCCAGCATGCTGTCTTCTGGTCGGAAAGTCAAAAGACTTTGTTGTGATTGTTGCTGTTGTTGTTGGGAAGCAAGGCTGTTTTGTCTTTGTAGACTTGCGGCTATTGAAAGAAAATGGCATTTTTAGTGATTTTTTAAAATTATTTTTCACTTTATATTATGTATGTAAATAATTATAGATTTAAAAATCAAGGATAAGTATTTGTCCTGAGTGAGTGTCCTTGTCTAGTCCTGAGTGAGCACTGTATCAAAATGTTTAAGGGGGCCCTTCTTTGGAAAATAAATAAAACAGATTACATCGCATTAATAAAACATTTGAAGGACAAACAAATGTAACATTAACAAAATGTCACATATATTGGGGGTCGAGTATCATTGACACGGTGGTGGCTACCCACCTGATTTTTGGTCATTCGGGAATTACTACCATTAAAAAGCATTCACAAATGCAAAAAATTTTCATTCATACAATAAATAAATAAATGAGTTATACTTTTGGAAGACGGGTTTTAAAGAACAAGCTCTTCATGCTCTTTTTATTCCTGAATAGTATAGCTTCTTAAAATACTTTTACGAGAAAAAAAAAAGTCTTTTGATTAAATAGATTTTTTTATATCATTATTTGCTATGTATACTAGAAATGAATGCGAAGTTAGGCTTAAGTTACGAGGTTTCTCTGGAATTTTTTTTATTCAAGATATTCAGAAATATTCAAAAGGGATATATTTTTATTTGACACTTTACTCGCTTTTTTAATGATGCTAAATAAAAAGGAAAACCCGAATCAATTAAATCACATTATTATTTTTTAAAAATATGTGCTGAGCATTCGTACATAATAAGGAGTTATAAAACAAACAGAAAATCGTCTTTAGGCGTCTTTAGAAACATCAAGATTTTGAAGCCTTTATTCTTGTTTTCATTGAATAGCAGATGGTATCAAAAGAACCCCTCTATTTTTACAGGTGTTTTTAGAATAATATTTAACATTATTTATTTATTTATTTTTTCAAAGAATTAAAAAAAAAAATGTGAAAGTATCATGCAAAACTCTTATAAAAAAAGGTAGAGTCACATTAAAAATAATAAAACAAAAATAAAAAGATATCTTTAAGTGTTAAAAACTGCTCGAGGAATCTTTTCTCCTAAACGTTAGTTGAAAGTTCTCGGAAACAATTCCAGTGGCGATGTTCGTGCAGTTGTAGGCGTGGCGTCTACAAGTGGCAGTCACGAAAACCGAAAGAGGTCATTGGCCAACGGGTAGCAATAACGATGACTTCATCTGAGCATTTAAGAGCACCTCCCTAAAAGTGGTCCAGCGAAATATTTTGGTAATAAAAAAAAAGCACCTTTGTGGTGGTGGCTTTTCCTCAAGTTCGAAAAACCACTTTTTTCGCACACGGTTCTGAACAAAAGTGAGAACGAAAATCTTCCCCATGACTGTCCTGAAGAAATTCCCCCACTCCCTCTCTTATATTTTTGCGGTTTTTAGAAGGGGTAAAATTCACTCCTACAATGCTCCCTCTTTGAAGGGCAGGGGGGAAATGCGAAGTAATTACGAATTCAATGGTATGAATCGAAGCGATTTGAGATTTGTGGTCGATGGAATGGAACATTGTGTTTTTTTTAAACAGCTAGAATCGTTAAAGATTTTTTTAAAGTTTTGCACTGCTCTCGTGAATACTCATACTCCGTTGAGATAAAGAAAGATTGCTATCACAAATTTTAGATGTTATCAATCACGTATGAGATAAGAGGAATCTTATTGAGGGAATTTTTAACTCATCGAACATTCGAAATGCATCACAAAAGAAGAAAATTCTAATCATACTGCGTATCGTAATTAGATCATTCCTGGAATATTATGAAAGGAATTTTTCTGCATAAAAATTTACCTCAACTAGATTCTAGATAAAAATTTACCTCAACGCTTCGGAATTTTTGTTGGTTTTTATTTTTGTTCCACGTTTTTGCAATCGGATGTTCTGTGTTTTACATATAAAACTGATCGTAGTTTTCTTTATTGTAATATATACGTATTTCTATTTTTTGGATGTATATTTTAGAATTTTTTAACTTTATTAAAAGTCTAAAAGATATTTTTTCAAACAATGAATCTAAAAGTGAATCCTGCAATAATTTTTTTTTAAAAAAAAATACATACTTTCAATAATTTTACTCGCTATGAGACAGGTTTTGTGTACTATTTATTATTCGAAACTTTTATTTATCACGCATTCTAAGACCCCCAACTTGATATTTTATGGAGTACATTAAACAAAATCAAATTTTAAAGTTAAAGAATATATATGTTCTGAATCATCACTTCAAGAATTGCTAGCTTTGCAATTTCCTCCTATTTTTTCTTTCTGCTATGAGTTTATTGTTTCCGTTCTTCCCAGATTGATTCATTGTTCCTTATATTTCACCGTGGAATGAACCATAAAAGGTAAAGATATAAGAACCTGAACGTTTCTTATTGTTTATGATTGTACCCGGGGTCGATTCACGTTAATCATAAAAGTCTACTATCTCTAAAAATGAGGCAAAAACAGAAGAAGCAAAACACACAGTTATGGCGCCAATGATGGACGGTTTATGGAGAGATCAAGTAACAATTTCTTAAGATGGTCCTTGAACTTTATAAGAGCATTAAGAAAATGAAAATGACCTCAAAAGCAGTCCTATCTGGTTACAAACAGCCACAAACGCGACATTGTTTTGGTGATGTCGCATGTATTTCCCGACTAACAAGCACTTTTGTAATAGAATAAATAAAAAAGACACTACGGAAGGGGAATCGTTCGTTCAATCAGTAGTTCTTCAGGATTTGAAGTGAGTCAGTCTCGGTTTCTTTTGTGCCAGTACGAGCAGACGATACTCAAATTGCAGTCGCGACGCCATTTTTTATTCTCTAGTAATTCTGAATTGTTTCTTTTATTCCATTCAATCAAACATAACTCACACAAGACTAATCAGAAGAGGGAGCAAATGTTTTGGTTTTGTGTATTTTATATGAAACTTTCTTTAAGGAATTAACAAATCATGTTATTTTGATACTAAATTACACCAGCCTTTATTTTTTAGTTTGATATTAGTATGTAACAGAACTTTTTACGAATTTAACCATGGGTAATTATACATCTTTGAATGGTATTGAAGGCTTGCTATAACATTTCGTACATTTTACATTTATTTACTCCTCAGTTTTTAAAAATAATGTCCCCCCCCCAACTCTTCTAGGATGGGAATGGTTAGTTACCCTTTAAAAAAAATTCTTAAGATATTTCCCTTAACATTTAATTATCCATTAAATACTAATAAATAAAAAAAAACTAAATTAACTTTTGGTACTTTTACGAATTAAATTCCAACCATAGCATTATTCACTTTATTCGAAGGTACGATACACTGAATTTTGTTATAATTCAAACTTGCCAAGGAACGGATACCCTTCCCCAGTATTTAAAGTTTAATTAGAAATAATAAAAGAATATATATATATTTTTGGTTGTACCTGTTTTCCAAATATCCAGTTGGGCAAATAAAATGTCTCCGCCATTTGGAACGTTTTGCCTAAAATAACTCTCGGGAAGTGCTGATAAACCCAAACCATCCATATTAAAATGTTGAATAACATCTGTGCTCATATTGTACTGATTGAGGGTCCATAATATCCATGCTTTTGCATCATCCAAATTCCACAATGCCGGATCTGCAAAGAAAATCCAATCATTATAGACTTTTATTCAAGAAAATGAACAATTGAAAATACATGAGACAATACACTAAGTGCTCATTTAATAAACTGTCAAACATTGCAAGAGATTCAATTTATTTTTCTTAAAGAGTGATATAAATGAATTTTATGCAATAAAACAAACTGACATCTTAAAATACGTTAGCTCCTTTAGAGATATATTAATACTGATGTAGCAAAAAGAATTATAGAAAATATAGTAGGCTAATATCCATCGTAGCTTTTATATTCTTTCGTGGAATTAAAGCATTTTATTTGATATGGATTACAGAATTATATATGAGATAATTGTTTTTTGAAAAGAAATTCACACAATAAATAAATTAAAAAATATGAAGGTATTGCACAAAAAATTGCTAAAAAATAAAGAACTTTTGAAATATTTCTTCATTAGAACACAATAGAAATCGTAATAAAAAATTGAAAGTGAAATATGATTTCGCCTTAAAATGCTGTATTTAGTTTAGCTTACATGCGAAAATTTTTTTTTCATAAAATGTATATGATCACAAAACTACCATTTTTTTTTCTTTTCCAATTTGCTTAAGTTCTCTGTGTTCTAAATTTAATGATAATTTTTAATAGTTAAATACATATATATTTTTTAAAAATGTGCTTCAAGTTCGAACATAGAAAAGTTAATGTATTCAGAATAATTAAAGAACACTTTAGAACAATTAAATAATTCTACAAGGGATAGAATCACTATTATTTCTCTTAAAACTTTTGACACGTGTCTTCCAAAAAATGTCTTTACACGTGTCTTTTATTCTTAAAAAAAAAACAGACACAAACAAATAAATTGAAAATCGAATGCTACGATTAGAGAAAGGAAAAAGAAGAAGGAAAAAAAAAAATTATCAACATAGGACCGATAAGTTTCGCCATTGGAATAAAAGAACAGCTGCAGGACCTAAACCTAAATCTCCCACAGAATGAAACGATTGTTTTATTTTACACTGTATTATTGTCAAAACTGATCCTAAACAGGAGATAAGCAACACTTGTGGTGGGAGGACCTTGATAAAATAAAATTGACAGAATATACAGCGGAAATATGCTTTTCTTCACCGATATCATACCGTTACAGGTAAATTGTCACTCTATATCTCATACTATGCACGCAATAAGTGGGCTTTGTCCAGTTTCCTGTCAGGAAAGGCACGTAACGCTATTCTGCACGGAAGGGGTGGAGGGAGAAACTATGGTACTAGGTCCCTAACACAGTTTTCCTCATTTTTCTTTTTAAGAAGGAAAATACAAATGTTGAGTTACAAAATACAAATATATGCAGTTAACTTTTCATGCATCAATTTTTTTGAAGAATTTTACACGATTTAAAAAGCATGGATATATTTATTTTACACATTTGTTTTTAAAAAATAAATATATTACACTGAAAATACGATCTATGATCAAGAAGTGTGAAAAATAAAAGGAATAAAAATTAAATTTTCACAGAATTCTGTCATTAATCTCCGAATTATTTTGTGATTTCGGTAAGATCCTATTTTAGCTAATACCTACATTTATCGCCAACTTGGCGAATTATTATTCTCATTTTGGATAGAAGTCCTACACAAAAAAAAAGGAGCTGTGGCGAATTTGCTCTTTTTGCCAAAGGTGTGGGCTAAAATAGGATTTTTTCCGTATTCTCTTTGAATATTTACATTTTTTGAACACATTTTAAATGTTTGCGACGAAGATTGTTATTGTACAAAATTTATATTACGGCGTTGTTCTATAACGTAATTCCGTTTTCAAAATTCTTCAAAATACGTTTGAAAACACACGAGTTTTTCTTTGAAAATGCGTAAAATTCCATATCTTTAGAAATTTTATAATTTCCTCATGTAAAAAAAATAAACTTTCTATACTCTAATTATTTAGTTTATTTTATGTAAGAAAATATATTTCAACACAATGCTTATAGCTTCTTTGTAAATTCAAAATTTGTTAGAATCAGATTTTTTGTGAATATAGTATTACTTATTGATAAATAGTTATTATTTAAGATTCAAGTATATGACTTTTCAAAAGAGAAACAATACAATAATTTGAATGAAAAGTAAAGAAGTAATGCGAAGAAACGTCTAAGGGTACTTCATGGAGAATGAGCAATGTGAGAATAATTTATTGCAGTAGAATGTATACAAGGAACTTGATATCCGTGATGCGTATCTATAAATTTAATCTTTCAGTAAAGAAATTCAGAAAACTTGGTACAATTAGTAGTAATAATTCATAAGACCACTGCGTCTGTTGCACAATGATACTCTTTGCACGACCCACGTGATAAAGATGGCAGTTAGGAATTCATTGTAATCTATTCCTGATTCGTGTTTTTATCTGTTACTTAAGTTAATGCCGTAAATGAGTATGATGTATGAATAAAACAGATTACCCTCAAGTCAAGTCATTGTTCAATAAAAAATGGATTCTAAATTAAGAATTTTTATAAAAAAAACGTTATTTATAAAGGTATGCACTATTTTGTAAATTAGTATTTTTACGAGTGTGATAATTATATATATATATATATATTTCATTACAACATGTAAGTTATAATTTACAAATCTTTTAAATACGCAAATTAGAAATGATTGATGTCATTTCATTTAATGACTTAATGTCAAGATGTAAATAAGACGTCAACGATCATTAAATGTCCCAGCCAGTGATAAATCTTTAGACGAAAAAAATAATGTTTCCTCTCGACTTCCGTTGGATTTCGTGGTAAAAGACGAAAGGGGGGATGTGACTTCCCTTGTGGCCAATGCAGCTGCAGGAGTGCATGTTTGGACCATGTCGTGATTAAGTCATGCCTAATTTCCTGTCCATTTGCTTGGGCGAGTTTGAGAGACGGGTTTCAATTCTATTTATGTGTGTGGCTACTGTTTTCCACAATCAGCTTAAGTCAAAATCAGTGATGACGAAAAAAAGGGGAGGATAAGCTAAAAAAATACCTTAATAGAAAATACATGCCTTGCATTTAAATTCATCTAGCTCCTGAAGTCGAAATGCCCAATTGACTCTGGTTATTCAATTATACGCTGGAGTTAATATCAGTTTTAAATGTTGTAAGAATATGCGTTTAAAAAAAAAAACGCGCATATATAAAAATGAATTAGTAATAATATTGGATACGGTAAAATATATTAGAATAAAAGGCATAGATTTCACTATACGAAAAGGAATACACAAACCTTTATTATGGGAAGGGGGTGGTTTATATTCTAAAAAATCGCAGATGAAAGTCCAGATAAGTAATCTATGATAAAAATGAAAATTCTGTTGATCTATGGGGAGGGGGGGGATTCCTTGTGTCCGCCACAGTGATGTCTAACGCAAAAGAACACTGCGAAATAATTCTTAAATCTTCAATTGAATTTTAATAATTGAAACCAAGAATTTCAAAAATTGCATATTTCCGTGCATCTTTTTTTTTAAAGAAAGGAATTTAAAATAAAATATGGCCTAAAATACATTTGCACACTTGAGCCCTTTAAAAAAAAATTTTTTTTTTTTGAGAATGATTAAAAGGTATTGCAACTAGCTCATAGAAGAAAGTTACAGTTGTTATAAGGTCAAACTATTATTCAACAGGCATTAATTTTTTAATAGTGGCAAAGCACGAAACGTACCCACAAGATCAGAGTGAAAGCAGATATAAGTTACTGAGTTCAAATGCAATTATTTTAACAGGGACATAAGTAATGTCTACATTAAAACATCATTCTTTTCTATTTTAAACCAATAAAAAAAAATTAATCAACCACTGCTCATAGGGATGTAATTCGAATTATCCAGTCTATTTTGCCAAGAGGAAAAAAGTTTCCAATGATACTGAACGAATCTTTTTCGTGCTTCTGCGGTTACGAGAAAGGAAATTTCTAATTAGCCAGTCTGCCACTGGGAACTTACATCCCCCAAGGCTTGCTTATTACGGGAATTTCTATCTTTATTCTTGCTTCTTGCATAACAGAGGAAGTAAACTTTAAAAAAATAAGTAAATTGATACTGAGGACGTGTTATTTAGGTCATCTTGTGGGTGAGTCACTTCGATTTCTTCTAGGAGATGAAATATTTTGAATTGTATATTCCGCATAGCAATGGAAAGCATTGAATAGCCTCATTAGATGTGAGAAGAAAGCTATACCTTCACCTCAATACTGTCCCATTGTTTTCTAAAGGCATATATTTGCAAATGATTGTATTCAAGTGCTGTCTTGACTTTGGTTGACTGCAACAAAAATTACGTCAAATTCCATCTTTAGAATAAGAAATGTTGATTTTAAATTAATTTGAACAAACATGGAAGTGGTTTGAGTAATTATTAATAAATAGTAACAATTTCGTGTTTTGCAATAGAGAAATGAAGCACAAGGTTATACAACTGAATCAATCAACAAAAGAAAAAAGGAATGCAGTTTTTAAAAAGGTATTCCATTCATTCTTTAAGGATACAATCACGTAATTCTTATTTAATAATAAAATATATTATAATAAGAGACATCCAATCAGACGGTTTGGAATTTCTTTTTATTTGTTCTTTTTATTTGCTCGTGAATTTTCAATTTTTATAAACAGTCGGACCTCCATTTTACGAACCTTTATTTTGCGAGCTTTTTCTTGGAACCAGGAACAGAAGAAAATGGATAGATTATCTGTATCTAGCGAATTTTCCCCATAACGAATTTTTTTCGTGACTTCGTTTAAAAGTTCACCGACTGTATTTCCAAATTGCTGTAATTTTTTTTAACGAAATGAAACTCAGTTTTGCATTACACTTTTCAAAAAGTAACATACATACAAAACTTGTATACTTTAAAATAACACGTTATCCTTCAAGAATTAAAACTTAAAAAAAGTGTAAAACGTTTAACTTAATAACAGCAGAATATCTGGAATTGATATCTGGGATTTACTTCTTGAATTATTTAACTGTCCACGTATCCACTTCTCCGTCATTACCATTGCTATCAAGTATTCTTATGTAACTTCCAACTTGAAAAAAATCTGTTTGTACATGTTGAAAGATGAAAATTTATGCAAGTAACCGTGTTACATATTTAGCTATCGGCGTTTCCTTTATTCTTTCTGTGGGCATTCATCGTTATGTCAAGTGCAAGCATCTGACAATGGATTACCCTCTTCACATTCTACTGCCACTTAACAAACCCATTCTTGGATGTAGTCCACCTCTTGATGTCGTTGGAGTGAGCTTTTCCACTCGATATACACTCCTTTGACACTTTACATTCATTTAGAAACGTATGATGTGATGTACTTATTTTTCCACCTTCCCTCTTTTATCCAATGTAGAATAATATTTGTCTTACAAAGGCAAATAGAAATTTGTATTTCTCTGTTTAAGTATCTTTTACCAAAGGATTTTATTCCAGATTTAATAATAATAGGCAGAAGAGATTGAGTTCTAGCATTTTCTGTTTTCTTGTACCGAAATTCCTTACACACAGTTTGAGTATTTCTCTAATTACAATTTTAATTAGTCTCATTGCGATAAATAATACGCAAAACACTCTGTTTTTGCTAAACATATGGTACTATCTTTGTCTGAAAGTCATTCAAATTAGTTCTTAATAAAGTATTCTTATTGTAAAGATATTTGGAACTTTCTATACTAATTTAAATTTTTTTCTGGAAGAAAATGGATAAACTTTTGCTAATGTCCATCCTGAGTATTATTAAAAAAAAAAGGATATGCAAATTTTTGTACTTTTCTTGGGTGTTTACGCCAGTGGCAGACTACTTTCATGAAAGGGGTAACACTTTTTAAAAAACGTTGGACGAAAGCCCTGAGACGTAATCTTTTTGTTAAAAAGTTGTTGGTCAGTGGGATAGGTTTGAACCCCCATACCCCCCCCTTTTGTACGCCACTGATACACGCAATTTGCGTATAAATATTATCAGGGATCGAGCCGAAACAGGTTCTAAAAGAACGATAATAAAGAAAAAAAGATAAGAGCAAATACAAAACAGATTTCCTTTGACGAATTTTTTAGGTTCTATTTTAACACTGTTCAATTATTATTAATAATAATTTTCCTCTAATTTCATTTAAAATATATCAAAATTTTAATTTTTTTTAATTGACGAAGTTGTAAATATCACAGTGGCGTCCACAGATTACTTTCATGAATGAGGTTATATTATTAAAAAAACGTAGACGAAAGCATCAAAAATTAAAAATCTGTTGGTGTGTAAATGTGGTTAAACCCCTAAACCCCACCCCTTGTGCCCGCTACTGATCAGTTATTGTGGTCTTCTGGATGATTACGTAAATGAAGAAGAATAAAAACACGTCTGAAAACTTTTTTTACCATTGCCTATAGTTTTTTTTTTTGATAATTAGTTGAAAAGGTCTTTTTAAGATCCTTGGTCGCAAAGCAATGCAAAACTCAAGTGCAAAAATTAATACTATTAATAAAAAAATCTTCAGCAACAGTTTAATAATTAGATATATATACTGAAATTCAAGCACAGTAAATGGGAAATGTTAGGTGTGTGTGTAATGCAAGTGTTACACAACGTAACACTTACATTACACACACACCTAACATTTCCCACTTTTCAGTCGACCTTCTGAGAAATGGGTGGATAGAGACAGACAAAAAAAAAGAAGAAAATAAAATGAATAATTCCTAGCGAGACGCATAAGAAATTCATCAACTATTCTCGACTTCTGATATTTACCAAGCACTTACTCCTCTCTCCATACAATAAAAAAATCCTTCCAAAAAAAATGCCACATTTGACCTACTAATGAAAATCACGAAGAAAGTCAACTCAAGCATAACCAGAAGAAAAAGAAATCCCAGTGAAGCAGTGCTATTGAACCCTGTAGATCCCACCGAGCAATGCCTATTGACAAGATCATGTCAAGCGTTACCACACACCAAATTCATATCTACAAGAACTATTTCCTGCCGAATATTCTTTGTTAAACTGATTGGTTATTTATTGGCCAGTAGGCTATTAGACTGGGGCGAGCCCACCTTGTGACGAACTTGGTAAGGTTTAAAATTCCACTTTTTCTTTATCGTTTTTGATTCTTCGAACACAAGGTGCTTCGACCTACTTCGCTGGGGTAAGGAAAAGATGGTAGGTAGGAAATTCTTGAGTGCTTTTTCGCCGGGGTTCGTGAGAAGATAAAAAGAATTATTATGGAACTTTTTTTTCCTTTTTTATTTCTATCGTGGGGAAATCGGGTTACTATTTACGTCATATCAAGAAATGCATGGCTTAGTTGGGGAAAAACATTGAGGGCTTTTTTTTTGTATTGTTATTGATTAAAGAAAGTAGATCGTGGAAAATTTCGGGGAAAAAAATCTGCCGGTATCACGTGATAGTTCTCACATATACAGGGTAGCTGAAAATCTTGACACATAGATAAAAAAAAAATTTTTCAAGGAAATACATGCTTTCTTTGTAGAATTTATTATTCATATATTTATTTTCCCTTTACATTAATTAAAAATTAATTTAAGCCTATAAATTTTTCGCTACAATTAAAGAAATTTTTTTTAGTAATTTGCAATGCTTAAAAAATGTTTTAAAAAGACAAATGAGACATAAAAGTTAAGGATACGAAAGACAATATATTCGAAAGCGTCTAAAAATATTCAATAATTCAAGAGATTTAACACTAAATTACTTTTCATTTAAAAATTCAGGGAAAAATCGAAGCACTTTTTTTCAGGAATGCAATCTTTATTTTGATTTTAAAAAGGATTAAATTATTACGTTCAAATCTAAGAAAGAAGTCAAAATCAACTTATAAACTTACATATTCCAAAATAATTTGCGGAATTTCGAAAGAAAAAAAAAAATCTAAAACATATTTTAATCCAAGCATTGAGCAATATAATACCTTTCAGTATCGGATGATTTATCTTTAACTTTAAACAAAAGATATAAAAAAGAATTTTTTTAGTAGTTCATATAGGGCCTAAAGCGTATTCCCGGATTTCGTTAGTTATCCATCATTAATATTCTTTTCAATTCAAAGGAGAACGTTTTTAAAGTATAAATAATGTTTTTATATTATTTTTTGAAGTTGAGATTGAGCATTATCTACTTAGGAAGGGGGGGGGGGGTGAAAAAATTAAAAAAGAAAAATGATTCCAAAATTACTGAGAATTTTTTTTTTTTTATTTATTAATCAACAACAAGTTCATCTGCAATTTCACTGATGGGAAAATCAGGTACTAAGAAACAGCACTGTGTGAGACAAGCACAGAGATGGAGGGTCACTGCTCCCAACAGAAAAATACTTGTTGCTTTTTCGCCCACAACTACACAGCTTCTGTTTTACAAATGGGTCGTGCAGATTTTTCTCTTCTTTTTTGTTTTTACTAAATCGTTTTTTTTTTTGAAAGAACTACTTTTTTTCCTTTTCTTCTTGGAAGCCACTAGCTGATAGCATCCAACAAAAACTCAGGGTGGAACAGCACTTTTTTTTTTAAAAAAAATATATTTTTCTTTTCTTTTATTTCTATGTAAGTGAAACCGGATGTTTACTGCTGGCAAAACAAATTACAGAATCCATGAGTAGAAGTTGTGAAATTCTACGTAATTTTGATTTCTTTTTTTAATACGAGGAAGAATGATTTATTTATAAAAAAAAATTATCTGAAACAATTCAACTTTATGGAATTTATTTTTCGGTTTTCTCTTTTTCATTCTGCTGGATTTGCTTTTTTGAAAAGAGTATTTTGCTATCTTTTTTAGAAATTAAAAAAAAATACTACTTTTTATTTTTATTTTTTGGGGATTTTTCTTTTCATCATTTTTCTAAACAATTTTAAAGCTTAAAAAGGCTATATTAATAAATTAAGAAACAAAATTTGTAAGAATTTTGTTTACACGCACGCACACAATCAGAGATCGAGAGAAGCTTTACGCTAGAACTCGACATTTTAATTGTCAGAAAAATAGAATTTAAGGGAAATATATACAGTCGGACCTCCATTTTACGAACCTCTACTTTGTGAATTTTTTCCCGGAACCTAGAACATAGTATTTTGAAAGATGAATCTCAAAAAAGGTCTTTTCCACATAATGAACTTTTTTTCGGGATTTAGCAATTTTGTTACAAGGACGTCAGACTATTACATGATGTAAATCTGTAAGAAGGCATTACTCTTACAGGAACATAAAAAAAAAAACTTAACCATTAAAATTCATGTACCATAAGAAAGCTTTAAAGTATTCTGCAATTAGAAACGGTTATGTATAGTATCTTAATTTCCATGAGAGAATATTTAAGAAAGACAAGGCAACAGTTTATGAAGATAAATCTACTAACTGGAAGCCATTGTGATTGTTAACAAAAAAAAAGAAAAAGCTTTACAAAATCTTGCAAGGTCAAGTATTACCCATAACGTAATTCCCGAAAATTTAAAAAAACTTTTAACCAAAATATTAGGGGAGTATTTCAGGTTCATTACAATTTATAATCTCTTCATATATACTAATTAAAAATAGTTTCTAGGGATCAGAAACACCTGAGAGCTTTGAAGCTCGCCAATCAGTAATGCGTTATTTATTTTGACCCGAGAGCTAAAATTTATAAGCATTAAAAACCATTTACAAAATTAAAAAATGATGTAACAATGAACCTACCGTGGCTGATTCCTAAGACTTCACAAGCGACATGAATTTCTTTTGCTGCGTGTTCAACTGCTAAATTTCTTAGTTGTTCCATTTGGTCTGTCAAACCCCTTCTTTCTTTTTACCCATTGCTCCCCGCCATTTTAGGTCCCTACGGGCCCCAGTGCATTGATAATCTTCTTCTATTTCTTGCTTCACCTGAACGTACGGAGGAGGCCCGTTGTAACTTTTCCCTGGAGGTTTCATACAATTGGGGGTTCGTGCCGGGCCCTCCCTGATGATGGGGATGGGATGTTAACATGCACGGGGGTTTGGGATCTTCTTTTGAATCCATCGATACAGAAGTGTAGCCATTGTTGGGGGTTCTCATTAGAGTTGTGTTGTCGGAGAACCAGCTCTCGAAATCAGCAACACACCAGGCTTCGAGCGACAACGGGCTTCCAGGGTTTGGAACTAACTGAGGCCTCTGAAAAATAAGAATAAATTTCATAAGTTTTTTATTTTTATTTATTGATAAAAAAAATCTAAGTAACTTATACTGATAGTTACAATTGCTTATTCAATAAAGGATACTTTTCCCGAAGAATTTAAAAGGAAGAATATTAAAATTTTTTGTATTTGGAGAAAGGTTTTTTAATGAGGTTTTAATTTTAAAAACAAATTTTTAAATTTTGGAAATAATTAAAAAATATTGAACACATTTTGTATCATGTTTTTTTCTTCTTTTTTAGAGAAAA
>BMAV01015884.1:0-23278 GCA_019973955.1 Trichonephila inaurata madagascariensis
TGTGTCAAATTGAAAGTCATTTGCGAAAAAAGTAGGTAGTGCAAGCACTGGGTTGCTTAAAATTTTCATTTATCTTTTTTTTTTTTTAATTAAAAGTAGGGAAATACTTATATTTTATGTTTTCTATTTCTTATCTTAATGAATATGTTTAAAAATACATAATATATGTACAGTTTTAAGTTTTTATTTTTGTTTAAGAAATAGTTATATTTTATGCTATGTTTATTTGTATGTTAAGAAATATCTTTAAATGATGCAAAATTAACAAGTAATAAATATGTTAATAGCTGTATTATTGATCTCTATTCTCTAACTCTGCATGCAATATGGCAGGAATAGAATTGTTTCAGAAATGTCCTACTGCGTGGCACGCTGAATCATATTGATAGATTGGTGTGGCACGTCTCAGCTAAAAGGTTGACTACTCCTGATTTAGAATGTTCTATAACAGCGTTTCTTAAACTGTGAAGCACGCCTCCCTAGGAGGGCATGATAACTTTACGAGGGGCATATTGAGAAGTCAAAAACAAAAGATTATTTAAAAAAATTATTAATTTATTGAAATTAAGCAAACACAAAATACATTCTGACATAGTAAAGTACACATTTACACTGATTTCATACACTTATTAAATTTTCAGTAATACAAAATGCAAGTTAAAATTAATCTAATCTAAGTTAAGAAAAAGTTTCGTAATTACCAGCGACCCCATGGGCTTGTCATGCATAAAATTAGCACTTATATTGATAATTTGTACATTTTATATTTTAATCCTTTAATTGCCGATTATAAGGTACTCGAGTCGCTCCCCAATGCCACCGTTTTCTACGCAGACGCGCTTATGTGATGTATGGGAGAGAAAAGGAACACATAAACAAAATCCGTCAAAAAAACTGTCAAGGTCCTTTTATTGCATTCCAAAGCCTTCGGAATAATTTTATGGATAGCAATGCACAGAAATGATCATAATTCGGAAAGACGTACATATACGTCCGGGGCACTTAACGCTTTAGCTGAGCTAGACGTTTATGTACGCTTCTGGCATTTAAGAGGTTAAAGTTGTATTTTAGCAGTAGTGTCAAAGTATAGTATTATTAAATTCAATGCATTGTTATTGTATGGAAAGGGGCGTCATGAAAATTCTGATTGGATATTGGGTCGCCAACATTGAAAGTTTGAGAAGCACTGTTCTATAAGGATAGTTTTGGAAATGTCGACGAGAAGGCAGTACGTGATTGGCTAAAAGAAGATAGTCATTTATTTTGAAATGAAGTATAGAATAAGAAAGAAATCGTAAAGAATGTTACTAGGACTGTGCAAAATGAACCAAATTTCATAGAAGATGAGTATCTCATACTGGACAGTAAGTCATAAGAAATAGTCAATAAATAGAAGTTATTCATAATATTGGTTATTTCAATATTACAGAATATGTTATTTGTGAAGGAAAAGGTAAACACAACCCCTCTTTTTCAATTCCTACTATTAGCTCGCACTGTCTATATTTTTATTTATTTATATATTTGTATATTTATTTATTTAACTTGGTGGAATTTTCGATTGTTAACAAAATACATTTTAAAGCGCTGAATTGAGCTGAAATTTTATATACAGGATCATTTTGGATGACAATACAATAATTTAATTATAATTAATAAAAATTAATAGATTAAAACTAATTATTTAAAGAATTACAAATACAGCCGCGCTGGCGACTTAGCGACCCTTTTGGCGACTTGTGTCAAAACTTGTAAAGGTTTTTTTCTCACGTGTTAAAGCATTCAGTTGGACTGAAATTAAAAGGACAATACGATACTTTAATACTTTAATGATAATTAAAAAAAACTAATTACCACTTAATGGTGTGATTCTGTCCTATGTATATACATATTTATATTAATTGTAACTATTTAATAAAAAGTAGCTAAAATAAAAATTTTTGTTGTTGATCTTAGTAGGAATTGACTTAAAAACTATTTTTTTATATTACTTGTTAGTGTTCAAAAGCTAATTTCTTCTCCACTGCCTTAGGATTCACCACACTTGGTAGCTTCTGGCTCTCAGGTGTGGAGCCCAGCTGTTGGGTTTCTTACAGCCATCGGTTGTCGGCGTGATGTCAGATGGAAAGACTTCGCAATATTTAGGGGTTCACATGCGGATGGGAACTGTGTAATGCTATCTATATAGCTTGGTTCCCAAAACGGAAAGCTGATTTTAAAGCTATGGTGGCGGAAAACGTTACAACGTTCCCTAGAATAGAAAGAAAACAGAAACAGCCATTACACACGAGTCAACTAGTTCCACATTATAGAAGAAACAGACAGTCGGGAGAGAGTTTTGAATGGAAACTGCCTGGGTCGCTTCACATGAGGTCAACAAGCTCTCTCTCTCTGCCGTAAAGCTTTCGAATACTACGTTCTTCTCCCCACTAGTTGATTCAACTAAAAAGATATTGTGAAATTTAAACTCTTCATACGCGGCTTCTTGTGTATTGAAAGAGGAGAAGACTTTATGTTGCTTCTTCGGACTCAGTTATTGTACTGATGAGATTGAGAACTTTACTACGACACCCTCGTTTTCACTCAAATTTGTGCCCACGTGTAAAAGAAATTCTTTTCTACGAAACATCTTTCTGCGAGTTTATTGAAAAAAAAAAAAAAAAGGTGGGTTTACTGTTTTATTTAAAGCAGTAATACATTAAGGTATCCGACTACGTTTTGAACCATGATTTTGCACAAAAGCGTATAAATGAATAATATTTATGATATTTAGTGTCACTTAGATTAGAAAATGTATATAAAATTGTTTTAAGAATAGTATTACAATAAAAAATTTATTTAAGAACAATATTTTGACAGAAAATGAACAAAGAATGACCCATTTTCAAAATATTCTCCTTTTGTCAAAAATGCTTCTATTAGAATAATTATAATTCTATTTTGCCTGTATATAGCTCAGACCTCTCTACAGAGGCTCAACTAGAAATTTTGAAATATATAACTTAGAAGTGGGTATATCCATGTTTTAAGACAACAGAGGGGTGAAATTTTAAGAAAAAAATGCCGATAATTATTTCAAATGGTTGTAACTCTGAACATAATGTGAATTTTTCAAACATCATAGTTGATCCTCTGTATAGAGGTCTGAGCCATACTAGGCAAAATATTCATATAATAAAGCATTTTTACAAAAGGAGAACATTTGAAAAAGGTTATTCTAAGTTAATTTTGCCGAAATATTGTATTTAAATAAATTTTTTTTGTAAAAATGTCCTTAAAAACAATTTTATTCATGTATTCTAATCTAAGTGACACTAAATATCATGAAAATTATCCATTTATGCACCTTTTTAGAATCCCGGTTCCAAACGTAGTCGGATACCTTATAGAAGTTCCAACTTTTTGAAAGTTATACCAGTTTGAAATTAATATTTAGTACGTCAGTTAACCGAAATTTTTATAATCTGGAGTATATCTCTTTTTGCTCATTCATTTAATTAAAAAACTATGATAATGCTATGAAATTGAGATTAATGTTTTAAATTGCACTTATAATGAAAATATTGCAGACTTTTCTTCCAGTTGAAGCGGGTTTAATTTTGAATACATTGGATGTAGACTAGATAATTTTCGAAATTAGCGAGTTCTAAACTTCTACTTACATTTCCTTCCCAATTCTTTTAAGTTAATTATTGCTTGGTTAAACTCATGCTTATCTTTTAAGCTAAATGTTCGGGAGTTGTCAAGTTTAATTAAAATAATTGTTTGTTTTTTTAGTCTGTTTTGTATGTCTGGCTTGTATGAACTGAAGGACTTCTAAAAGGAAGTTAAACAGTTTATGGTTAGTTATAACGTTAATGTAATAACATAATATTACTTTATATCATTTGGGGTACTTTTTTTATCTTCAGTGTTTGCTTTTTTTTTGCCTTTTTGTATTTGAGTCAATTGGTTTTTATATAAACAATGTACTTCGAAAATTTTGTTTGTGTGAAAATTTATTTTAAGTAAAAATTTTTTTTCTGCCTGATTGATTTAAAAAGTGAAAAAAAATTTTTTTTCATAAGAGAAATCAATAAATTTATTTAAAGGAAAAAAAAACTCGAGAAAGATTAAAAAAATGTTAAGATTAAGTTTTTGAAGGGAATTTTTTAAATTTTTATTTAAAAAATTAACAACTCATCAAAAACTAATTTTCAAGATGTTTTGGGTTTTATAGTTTGTACTTTGTAATAATATTTCAAAATTTAGAAATTATTTTCCTCAATATATAAAAAAGAGATATACAGTTTAGCTTTTTTTTCCGAAATCCCTTGAAATTTTAAAAAACTTTAGAGAGGGTTCTAATAGAGTTCGGATAAAAACTAATATACCTCAAACTGCATAATACTATAGATAGCTTACTAGTAATATATTTTCCACATAAACAATACCTTTTTAATAGATACCTTATAGTTAAATTTAGGAACGACTTTCAAAACATTTAATTTTTTATTTTTATTTTCAGGCTCTTTATTTTTGTGAAAAATGGAAAATTAAAAAATGCATTGAAAGCAAAAGAGATGCATAGTTTATTTGCATGTATATTCCAATAGTTTATTTTCATGTATATTATAATAGTTTGTTTGCATTAAAAATCATATTTACGTTGAAATTATTTAGCTAGCCATTAGTTTGGAGATATCTTCTTGATACAGGATAAAATAATAATTAGGATTTTCATTGATATGGAATTGTAAACTTTCTTAATACAAGCTCCTATTAACGTAAAATATACATCATATTTCATTTTCATTGGCTATCTAAAACTGTATTTCGTGACTAATTTTATTGAAAACATAAAGAGTTTTGTAACTCATTGGTATATTTCATTCATTAAAATTTAAAGTAACCCAAATATCTTATTTTAAAACTATTTTTAATACTGAATTAAATTCGATTTTTAAATATTTATTTATGCCAAAAATAAATTTGTACCGAAAGAAGCATGTAAAGAAATAAGACATCCATAAAGGTCTGATATTTATAACGTTCAGTTTTATAAACATCAGTTTTTTTCTAGTTTTTTTCAGTAGAGTTAAAATATTTTTGGGACTGATTTAGCTTATTACTCAAAATTAACTTGATTTTTAAAAGCGTTTTTTTTTTTTTTTTGGTGGGAGTCTGTTTTTCACCGCCCTCTGGGAGTTATTTAAAAGTCGATGATCTTATTTTTCGCGTTTCTCTTTATATTGAGTTACATTTTATTTATAAATAAATAATTTGTAAATATTTAAATACAGGATGAGCAAAAAAGATGAACTCGATTTTAAAAATCTTATTATCGAAACTACTGTACATATTACAATTTGTGATGCCTGAATGTAAAGAGAAATATACCAAGATTTTTTTTCAGTTACATAGGTTCGATGTCTGACCCTTTTGTTAATCAGCATAAGCCCAATCTATAATCCATACATTTTGTAGACTCACATGGTTCGTAATGCTACTCAAAATCCTTTGTTATTTGTAGTGTCAATGGTAAAAGATATGGCTTGAAATTTAATTTTTTGCTTAAAATTTTCCATGCTGTTTTCTGGGACAAGTTGTGATGGGTTCACGCGTCTTTTCTTTAACATAACCTCTGGGTTCTTTGGGGGCCAAGATTAATGGCAACACTTTTCCAACCAAAACCCAAGAAGTGAAACGTGAAGAGGAAATGCAAATGAGATAGAACAGATGTTTCAGTAAGTCGTATGACAATTTGGGGAATGTTATGTGCGAAAGTGATACAAGCGTGAATTGACAGCCAGTTGAAATTACCTTGAAGATTAAGCCATTAGATCAAGGTGCATATCATTGCACGGGCGCCCAGACGCCTCTTCATAAGATTGAAGCTAAGATTGGATTAAGGTAGGATTGACTATATTTGATATTAGGACATAATATTATTAGAAGTGAGATTAGGCGGATTAAATATTGATAGTGGTCCAAGTTACGCGATTCGGTATAACTATTACTGTGTGTTTGTTCGTCGTAGATTCTCTCTTAACTATAATCCTCTAAATTATTATACGGTTAAGTTACATTCTTAATAAAGTCATATTAAGAATTTAAAAATGTCTATTCCTTTTGTAAACCCTACACCTATAGCTCACGCGGATAATCAAAGAAACGGTCACCAAAGGGGGCTGTATCATAAAGTTCACAGTCGGCAACTCAAGTAGACTTCCGTGGTTTTCGGACCAAACTCTACTTCATCCTCTCCACTGCTTCTTCCGAGACTCTTAGCCGGCCACTGCTTTTCTTTTTGCACAAACAGCTTGTTTTTTTAAATTGATGGTACCATCGCAGAATGCTCTTGTTGGTTAGTGCTTTTTTCCGTATTTCTAAATGCACGTTGCACCGAAATAATCGAAAAAACTAGCTCGTACTCTAATATGCCATACTCTCTGTAACTGTCGCCATGTTTCAATTTTTAAATCTAAATGTTACACTAATGGTTGAAAACTTGATTATTTGTGTAAAAATCTTGGTAATTTTTGTATTCATGTATAATTGTGCTAGAAGGTTCCATTTAGTTTCCTTTAGAATCAAGTTGATACTTTTGCTCATGAAATGAAGAGCAAAAATGATACATTTTGGCTGATGATTGAAATTAACGTCGAACTGCAGTACACAACAGCAGGCTTTGAGCGACGGACCAGTTAATTGAACCTAAAGTCTGGCAATCTGAGTTGCAGTTGCCACTCTTCCCAATCACACATCATAATAATCGGGAAATTTTCTAGCTCACTAATTTAAGTGTCCTTGCTGGAATGAAAATTCAACATAATTTAATGAATTATACATATTTTCATAAGATATTGGAAAAAGATACAAATTATGTGACAGCAAAAGCTATAAAAGTATGTTCATTGTAACTGTCTTAAAAACCTAAGGGCAACGTCTGTATGTGTTTTGTCAAGTTGGCACATCGTCATCAATTTTAGTCAATCGTAAGTAATCTGGAACATTTTTCTTGCTGCACTGGAAATTTAGAGGTTGTCCTTTGTGCTTGTGAATTGAAAATTCAGACATCAATTTTCATGCATAGTATACATACCATGGATCATAAAGGGATCATGTAAGAGCGAGTCAAGTTTCAAATTTTCATTTGCAGCAAGAAAATGTGAGAAATTCATGTTCTGATGTGATAACTTTTCAAAAATTAAACTGCCGATATTATTTAATGAATTAATTAGAAAAATTTTTGTAGAATTTATTTCTTTTCTTTAAAAGTCAGTTCATTTTTAGGTATAGTCACACATAAGAGAAAGCAAAGTTGATCATTGCGAAAAAATAGAATTTTTTTTTGAGTAGGAGGTGTAGGGCTAAAAATGTCAGATGAATAAAATAAAAATGTAAATGTTCTTGAACTATCTTTTGTTTCAGAAAAAGTTAGAAAAAAGATGATTTTCTTGAAATCTTAATGAAATACAGTCGAACCTCCACATAACGAACCTCTATATTGCGAATTTTTCTACATAGCGAACCTTTCCTGGAACCAAGAACATTTCACGATTTTCACCTCTCTATAGCAAAATGTATTTTCTATATAACGATCTTTCTTTTGTGTGATTCAATTTTCGTCCTTTTTTTTATAATATTTCTGAAAAAATTTAAAGTTATTCTCTCTTTAACACATTTTATGGTGGTCATAAAGGGAAGCATTTTTTCAATAAAAAAAAGTTCAAACAAAATTAACAGATTTTATGAGTAATTAAATTTAAGGATGCATGCGGTAATGTATGTTTAGAATCTCTAGTTTTAAAGTGAATGTATATTTGAAATTACGTGTATGCTTTAGATCAGAAAATGCCCTCAAAATTCATAATTTTAATTTTAAATTATTTTCTTAATGTTGAAAATGTAGTATATTCCTTGACATTTTTTTTTTGTGTTTTTCGTTGCAGTTTTTCTTTCTTTCTTTTTTTTGATGGGTAAGATATATAAAATACATAAATATTAATTTATAAAAAGGTATAAATAATTACTTTTTTAATATACAGATAGTGTTTGTGAATTTAAAATTTGTTTTATGTAGTTTATAAAGTATATATTAAAAGATGAGCCTCTATATGAAGAATTTTCCGTATAACGAACTTTTTTTCAGGATTTAGAGACTTCGTTAAACAGAGGTCCGACTGTAATACCCAATTGAGGTCACGAAAAAGTATATTCATTTAAGAAAATGATATAGGCTTAACTCGGACATGAAAACCCGATTCTTTATAAAATGTTACTCATAAAAAATTTAGCTGTTGCAAATATTTTATCTGAAATATATTATTCTATCAATTTAATATTTAGTACGTACATTAGTTTTCCATCACCGTTATTGACTTTATCTTACAAAATTTATAAGAGCAACATTTTATGTTATTGAAAAACAAATAAACCACATACAAACTTAAGCCAGTAACCCAAACATGATACATAATTCACATTCTCATTTCAAATTTATTAAATTTAAAATTCAAATAATTTCACACCATCAAAAGCAATACACTTGCACATTATTGAACATTACTCTAGAAATACACGAGGCACTAAATGAAAAAGATATCCTCTTTCAGCATCAAATTCTTTTACTTAAAATTGAACAAATACGAGAGAAAATCCTCTATCCCCCTACCATAAGTGCAATTTTTCGTGAACCGCTGCACTGTTTTATTAAAGTGCATTGTTGCGTACTTAATAACGTCAGCTGACTAAATTCCAATTATCTGTGAAATTTAGTGAACGCAGACGATTTAGTTGCCCTTTTTATCCTTTTTCATGTCTTAAAATCGATAATCGTATCGGTCTTTGACTAAAATTGTAATCGCGCTACATTATCTTTCAATCGCCCTTCCGTTATTTACTGGTTTTTCGTGCTTTATGTTTATATACGTTTTTCCTCTCGCAGCGTTAAATTTTATTCACATACAATCTTCAGATCATTTTCAGAAGTGTTTAAAAATCGTATTCTGTTTCTTTATTTCATTTTGTTGTCACGGATTGAAAATCAGTGATCATATTTAATTCGTTTTTATGTGTTTATTATTTTGGCTATGCTGCATTTGAATTTTTGAAGATAAATTATTCCTCTTTCAATTTCTGCTATTAGTTCACTCTCCTCCTATATATATATCTTGTTCAAATTTTCAAATCATTAATAAAATTTTTTTTTCATCCATTCAAGTTCAAATGCATTTTTTAAACTTGTAGAGGATGATACTTGATGTTAATACAGTTTTTCCAAATATTATTTCATTAATTAAATTAAAATGTGAATAAATAGTAGCAAACAAAAACAATAGTCCAACAGCATATATAGTAAGGAAAAATCGCGTTCGCTGCGTGTTGGACTCCTAATCCAAAGGCCGTGGGTTCGAATTCCACCTGGAATGGCCTAATTTCTGATATAATGTGATTTCTTTTTTACTATACTATTTTATTAGAAGAATTAAATTTAATTAATGAATAAATAGTAACAAAAAAATAGTCCAACACCCTATAACCTTTAAGACCCAACCCGTACGATCGTGCGGGTTAGATATACTTCTACATTTTTGCTTCTGGAATAGTCGTATGTAAGAAAATCGTGAATCTAACGATTGAGCCGGTTTCCAGAAAGTGTAGTGTTACTCTTTTTTCAACAGATGATGGTGTTGGTCCATGTTTTACTTTCAGCTGGCAAATCTAGTTTTGTTTTCAAATACAACCAAAATACGTTTTCTTTTTATTTGTCGTAAAAAGGTAATTATCAATATATTTCTAATTGCTTAAATACAAATTTTTGTATTAATGTTTAAATAATTGTAAAATAGAAAAATACTAATTATGCTCTATTAATGTGGCTTGTAGGACTCGGGATTTCGTTACCCGCACGATCTTACGGGTTGGGCGGTACTTGAGCCACTGCAACTGTAAAGGTAAGTACTTACCATGCGAATTTTCTTTTCTGTTTCAATAATTTTGATGAAAGCCTACATAAAAATGAAGTATATATAGTTATATATACTTCATTTTTATGTAATAATACCAAATTTTCTTGGGGGTCGCTATGGAGGAGTCCCTTTTTTCTTTCTCCCTCTCCTTTTTGCAATTAATTTTCTTTTTCATACATTTGTTGAGGAATATGGCATTTTTATCCTCTGAACAGATATCTGTATTCATATCTTCCCCCCAAAAAAAAAATCTGGGTTTTCCAGTGGGAGTTAGTATGGTGAGGTTTAAATATACATAAATTTTTTAAATAATAAACTTTTCTGATACATTTTACCATTTTTCATGGAATAGTGTGTTAACTTTTAACCAAAAACTTTTCCAGGTGTCTAAAAGGAGAAGAATTCTCACAGAAGAGATATTTTGCAATTGATGAATAAATCAGATTGAACTCTTAGATTAGAACTTAGTAATCTCTCGGATGATGGCAATGTTGCGAACAAAACATATGAATCGTGTATACCAGAAAGAGAGAAACAAGTTCAGATGAGAGCGATGAAGAAAAACATGGAAATATTTGAAATTGAAAGACAATTTTGGATCATTCTTTACCATAAAAGTCTCTTGAACACATTCATTACATTGATTTAGCTGTTGCAAAAATTCTTGGTTTCTATACAAACAAGATGCAACATCAAATAAAATTCCTCTAAAAATTAAAATTGATCGCTTAAAATTTTAGTTAGTGACAGTTGAACCGTTATCAATCTCTCCACCTACTAACAAAAGTATTTTAACCTATGATGAAGATAACAGTGTTGGAATTCCATTAGCAAAAAGATCGAAGCATTATAATCCATCTGCTATACATGCCATGGATTTTATCCTGGCGATTCCAGGATAAAAGGATTGACATGTATAGCCATTTTCGATGTGTTGGTGATATTTCAAGGCCTATCAAGTGCAGATTTGAAAACTATGAAAGCAGTTCGAAAACATGTTGGGGAAAATGCAATGGTTACACTAGTCAAAAACAAATCAAAAGATTTTTGCAGTAAATAAATAATGAATTAATAAAAGAGTTAATTACACATCAATAATTTTCTTATTTGTAACAATTTTGGTTAAATTAAGATTGTTTCTTCTATCAACTTAGAGCTAAAAATGTATAACTCGTAAAATTTTTTGGGTGACTTGTTTCACATATAATCGCCCAACCCGCACGATTGTGCGGGTATTATCTACCCTTCGGGGGTAGCGAGAATTTTTTATTATTTTTCTCAATGTCATTGAGGTCCATATAGTATTAATAACCAGAAGAATTTAATATTTGAAAATAAAATATTTGGGTCTTAAAGAGATATAGAAAGGAAAATGGAAAATTGCAAGGAAATTCGCTTTCATTTTTCTCACTTAATATTGTGATTTTGTCATTTGTAAATGCATATTTTTTTTAATGTTAATTGTATCTATTTAATAAAGAATAACTAAAATAAAATTTTTCTTCGTTGATCTCAGTAGGAATTGACAAATTTTTTTTTATATTGCTTGTTAGAATAGAAGACCAGTTAAAAAAGAAAAAATATGATTTTTATTTATCATTGAGAAAAAAAATGCATGTTCAGAGGTCGGAGCAATATTATTCATATATCATTAATAGTCAGAAATTAATGCTATCATGTTTTTGCATACTCGAAACTAGTGATTATAATTCCGAATTCGTGACTGGCATGCTATGAGTTCGAGCTTCATCAACACTGAATACCCACTGTACAGAAGGACTGATGCATGCTAAGTCTGTCAAAACTCAAAGTCCACCCGTTCGAGTAGTGTGGAAATTCAGTGAAGGAGGGGGGAGGCTCAGGTGCTGTTCTCGTCAATCGGACCATGGTTCAAAATTACGAGATTCACCACTAGGGATGGAGATCTGAGATTAATTAATCGAAAAATAGATTTCTCTGGCCCAAAAAAATCTTTTTAAATCGATATGTTTCACTGAATCGATATTTCATCCTAGAAAATCGTCTCATTCAACTTTTCCCCACCTTGATAAAACCATAAAAAATGCAGAGAATTTAAACACTATTTATTCGCAGGCTGTTGTGCACCTGAAGTATGATCCTATACTTTACTGGCAAAAAAAAAGAAAAAAACCCCTCTATTTATCATCAATGTTTAATCAATAGTCATGATCTATATGAGTATCGTGGGATCATCTGTTCCTTGTGAGCGCCTTTTTTCGATTTCTGGCAACATCGCAAGTGATGAGCGGAACCACATGGATCCTAGTAGACTTTAGAGACTGTTGTTTTTAAAAGTTTAGATATTAAGCATTGGGAACTATAAACTATATTATCTATTTTCTAAATCTTATAATGTAACAAATACATTTAGAAAATAAATGTCTTCTTTTATACTTGATACTCTTTGATATGGCAATAAAAATAATTGTAATTGTCGAATACCTTAAACTAAAAAAAAATCCCCTGCTTTTACTGATAAGATATCGTTTATTATGGTATTTTTCTTGTTTTCATAACATGGATTTATACTTACAATCTAAATGCTGACTTGAAAAAAATCGATTTTTTTGTGAATCGATTCATCAGGTTACGATTCAATCGATTTAAAAATCGATTTTTTTCGGAAAGAATCGCCATCCCTATCCACCACCAATAGTCCTCGTACTGTTTTACAGAGCGACGTCAATAAATGCTTACTTTAGCAACAATTAATCAATTACTAGATGAAAATTTTATAGCATGTACTTGCTTTTCGTTATAACGTATTTGTTCCTGATAGGTAATAAAACAAATTTAGCAATAAAATTTAATATTTTTTATCCAAATTCTATTTGTGTGCTTATTTTACGAATTGAGTTAATGATATAACCCAATAATGCTTGAGCTGAACTCAGTGGCACACCATCCCATGAGGGCCAAGGTCTAATCACGTAATCTGAGAACCTATCTCAGATTACGTGACCTTAGGTACTGAAGTGCATGTGCAGATGTTTCGGTCAAGTGGTCAGTCTGAAACGAAATTCCCAGTGCTCAGCTCTCAAACAAACTTGGTACTCATTTATTGATCCACTGAGGGGATGAAAGGCTGAGTTGACATTTCCCAGCCCGGGATTTGAATCTCGGACCTGTGGCGTGGAAGCGCGATACACTACCACTCTGGCACTGGCATTTTTGCAGTATTGTTTCTGGACAATATTGTTTGGGTAAACAAAAAATCAAACAATTTTGACTGACGTAGTTTTATTTAAATAGCTCTTTTAATGTATATGTTATAGAAATTATAGTGTGAAATATATTTATTGGTCTTGAATCTTTTCTTGGCAGAAAATAATAATTTTGAATAGATTCGAATAGTTACATGTTAAGGTAATATGATACAAAGAGTGCACAGTAGTAAAAACATTCCAATTTTTTTTTAAAAAATGAAAAAAAAATTTGTACAGTTAAAGAATAATTTGTTAAAAAAGTTGTTCAAAATAAAAAAATACATTTTATCAATAATTTTATTTTATTCTTGACAAGAAATTTGAAAAGGAATTTCTTAGTTATAAACTTTAGATTTATGACAAACCTTAAAATAACAATTTGTTGTAACTAAAGGACGAATATAGAACACAGTAATTTATTTCTTATATTGAATTAAGTATTTTTTATGCAATGATTGTATCTATTTGTCGCATGTCACCTTTAAGGTATAATACGTCAAAAACTTAAATGTTCAATAAGCTAAATAATACTCGATTTACGATATTCTATAGCCAAAACCAAACCAACAAAAACAAAAATTCGCATAAAAAAGTTGAACTATTCGTAAAATATGAAATTATTATTATTAATACTTTTTATCTGGTACATAGGTTTAATATCTATTTATTTGAATAATAAACAGTTAATTAAGTGAATAATTTTTGGAACAATATAATAGAAAATAAATTTCGGTAAAAATGTCTCTAGTGCTTTTCCCTTTGAAATTTAATAATTAATTCAGCGGTGTATTTTTTTTTTAATCAAAGGAATAAGAAAATCAAAGGAGATTAATTAATAAACTTTACTTTAAATTAATTAATAAACTACTATCATAAGAAGAATACCGAATAAAAACTACAAAATTTAGTTTAAAGTAATATTACATACAAAGTATTTTTTATGTGAAATTTAAATGAATTGAAGAGGTGCTAAAGAGAATATATATATATAAATTCATTGCAAAAGTATTTCATTTTACACTCAAATATTTTCAAAGATAAATAATACATATAATAAAGATATTTTGTCTCATCGTTAAGATGGAGTATTAAATCATTTAAAATGAAATAATTCAAAAATCCTTTAAAAAAAAAAAAAAAAATACATTTTTTTAGTCATAAAATATGAAAAGAATTCTTTCTGATAATCCTTTTGAAATATCTTCATTTTATTTTTAGCTATATTGATTTTTATTATGTATAATGTTATTGTAATTTTTTGCTACAAGTATTCCATTTGTTGCTATTTTTTCTTCCTAGTTAAATTTCAAATCTGAAAAACAATTTACTTTCTTTCATAAATGTTTAAGATCATCATATTTTATGAACAATTCATGAAAGGAATGGTTCTTCAAAAACTTAATGCAGTTCTTGTGCAAACAAAAATATTTTTAGAACATATTGTTTTTCCAGAAAATAATTTAAATCTTTTCCGAAGTTCAGAACCAACGATTTCCATTTAAATGTTTACCATTTTGAACTGAAAAAGGAAAGATGTTTTTAAAAGTACAGTATTGTCAGAAATAACGACTACCTGTGGATAAAAATAAGTACTCTTTTGAAAGAATGTTTTCCGAATGTCTGGATAAACACATTTTTCACTTTTTTATTCAGTTCTTCAGGGCTCTTCTGAGAAGCAGAACTTAACATAATATTTCATCTTACATGATTTAAACATAGTAGAAATTATTATTTTTTTTATCCTTCTTCATTTTATAATTAGGCAAAATATTATTATGGAAAATTTGGATTTTATTTGGGCAACAAATTTAAATGATTTGATTAACTAAAATTAATTTCGCGCCTTCAAGACTGACGGTAAATTAAATTCGTCAAGTTACAAATTTCGACTATAAAGTAAATGCCCCGAGAAAGATTTAAAAAAAGTCTACAGTGATTATTTGAAGAAGTGACCTTAGAAGACTATCAACTGTATTTTTTCTAGAATATACTTTATAACCTAAATAAAGACAACCTAGTGCCGCAAGATCGAATGTTAGTATTTGGCAGTAACTGTGTCTTTCTTGTTTAGGCGATATTGTGGCTATGAATTTGTATTGTTGATGTCACGTGGACTGTGAATTTGCGCTATTGTGAATTTTATGTATGTGTTTTTTTTTCTGTTGGAAGAAAATTCATTGTATTTACTGAAGAGTTTTAGAAGGAAATCTTAAAATTTACTCCGACAGAAAGAAAATTCTTACATTTGAAAGACAACTAAAAATACTAATTTTTTTAAATACGTTTTCCCATTTAATGTATTAGCTCAGAGTTTCTTAAACTGTGGGGAGCGCCCCCTAGGGGGCGTGATAACTCTGCGAGGGGGGCTCGAGCATATTGAAAAGTCGAAAACAAAAGATTATTTAAAAACAAGTTTTAATTTACTGGAAGTAAACAAATAAAATACAGTGTGACATAATAAAAAATAAAATACAAATTTACTCTGATATAATACACTTATAAATGTATCAGTACCCAAATTTTTTTATAATTAGTTTAACAATACTAAGTGAAGGACAAGATTAATAATTACCAGGCCCCCAGCCCTTTTTGTATTAATACTTATTTTGAAATTTGTACTTTTCAATTAACCCCTTTTAACTCCCAAATTTAAAGGGTTAGGGGGATTCGCTCCCAATGTCATCTTTTTCCACGTAGGGCGCGAATGTGTTGCTTTTTTTGGGGGACAAATCTTTTTAAAAAATTAAACCTTTGAACATTGTCGAGATCCTTTATTGCATTGAAGGCCTTCGAATTTTTTTTATGGATAGATTGCACAAAAAAAGATCGTTTTTGGAAAGACGTATATAAATATAAGTCCAGAAAATTAAGGGTTGGCGGGAGACGTTTTATATTCACAGGTGTCACTTACGAGGTTTAGTCGGGAAAGAATAGTATTATTGAATTCAATACATAGTCATTGTATGGAGGGAGGCGCAATGAAAATTATGATTGAATATTGGGTCCCGAATATTGAAAGTTTGAGAAGCTCTGCATTAGCTTCTATTACATTTTAAACTGTAACGAACCTCTTCTCGTGTTAGTGTGAGTGTTAACCGAAGGAAGAAATATCTCCCAACCTCAACAAGCTTTTTAATAATTACAATTATAGCCAATATTTGAAATAGTTGATGGGCGCTAGTAAGTCTTAATCTATAATATTAATTATTGTTGAAAATACTTATTAATATTACAGGAAGTAATGCAGACACACGGCAGTCTTCCGCGGGCTGGAACATTAAGGCTCCAAGTCTTATACTCAAATACGCTAACAAATCTACATCATCTTCTTCGAATTTTATTCCCTTAATTTCAATCAGTAATTCTAATTTGCATGTATTGTGGCTCCTTTATTGAGAGATGTTTTCAAATATAAAGCGTTTCCAACAAAGGATTAGTGGAAGAACACGAAGAAAACCCTTTACAAAACTAAGTACAAAGTGACCGAAATTAAAGCTTCCTACTTCAAAGCAGCTTCCTGCTGTAATAAGGCACGAAAGCGAAAATTTGGTGTTTATGAAAGGAAAGAATCCGGGGAACAAAAATTAGTTTCTTAGACCGCCACTAACGAGCGCTTTAATCATAAAAGCCAATGGGCTAAAGTGTTTCAATATCTGTATATGGGATAGTTGCAGCAAAGCATATTTTTTTATCATAGTCATCGGTGTCAACAACTAGCTGGAGACGAATGTTGGCCCGTTCCAAAGTAGATAGAAGCGAGTGCTAGTAATGACGCGAACTTGGCGACACAATCTTACAGATAAGGTAAAATGAGTGGGTTGCCACTACCAACCAGATCTTTCAGATATTCTTAAGTCGGAAAGCTCACGGATGGAGGTCTGGAGATCGGGCTTATCCACAAGAAAAAAATGGCGGCTGATGAACCGTTTATCAGTGAAATGTTGTTGGAAAACATGAGGGGATGTGGTACTCAAATAATTGAAAGAATTTCCGCTTTCTAAAAGCGATGCTTATCCCTGTCCGGTAGTGGATCATACCCCTGGATCTCTCAGCGTTCTCAAAGAGTTACAGCTCTCCTAAATCAACACCATACGACCATCTTCTGGGAATCTAATGGAGCCTGTACGATAGAGTATGGATTCAGCAGATCCCAAATGAAGCATTTGGGCAAATTCACCACAGGCACCGTTCGAAAATATCCTCCGAGATGACGAGGCACAAACAAAAATGTACCTCTACATCTCAAAAGATTTTTCTTGGCCATTCTGCATTGACCTCCAAGTGAGCAGGAAACTGCAATGAAAAATAGTGTTTTGCATCAATAATTTGTTGCAACAACCACTGCGGCAGTGACAGTTTGTACGGATAATACGGAAGGGCATTTCCAACGCCACAGATATAAGCTGAACACTGGTATTAGCCTGGAAGCATCTTCGAGGCTTTGTCTTTGACATGCAAAGCAACCTAGGGACTACCTAAACTGATTTCTTCCTCTTCCAAGCTTCGCTAACCATCTGGTTCCCTCAAATTTAGTTAACATTTTTCGAAGCTTTTGTACATTAATCGAGCCTCGTATTAAATGACTGCAATTAATGTGCAATCAGTGTTTTAGTAATAGAGTTCAACCGATAACGTCCGATCTTCTAAGCTCAAAATCATTGCATGTTGCAAGCACACAACCCAAAAGTTTTTAGGCGAAAATTTGTGGCTATGAATTTGTATTGTTGATGCCACGTGGACTGTAATTTGCGCTATTTTTAAAATTTTTTTATGTTTTTTTTACTTTCTGTTGAAAAAGAAATTTTTTTATTTCCCTAAAATTTTTTAAAAAAAGGGAAATCTTAAAATTTACTCCAAAAGAAAGAAAATTCTTTACTTTTGAAAGAAAATTAAACATACAAATTTTTTTCTTTAAATACTTTTTTCTCATTAAATCATTGGCTCAGCGTTTCTCAAACTGTGGGGCGCCCCCTAGGGGCGTGAAAACTTTTGCAGGGGGCTCGAAAATTTTGAAAAGTCGAAAAAAAAGGTTTTTTAAAAAACAATTTTTTAATTTACGGGGAAGAAAAACCAAATAAAATACAGTGTGACATAAAAAAATAAAACCAAATTTTGATATAATCCCTTAAAAATTTATCAGTACCGCATAATGTTTTTTAAATAATTAGTTTAACAATATTTAAGTCAAGAACAAGATTGATAATTCCCTTTTGAATGCCCTTTTGCTTTAACCCCTTATCTTGAAAATTTTTAGGGTTTTTTCCAATTAACCCAAACCCGATTAAAAGTTACGTGATTCGCCCCCCAAATTTCATTTTTCCCACGTAACGCGGGGAAATGTTTTGCCCTTTTTTTGGGGGGAGCAAATTCTTAAATAATTAAATCCGCAAACATTGTCGAGATCCTTTTATTGCTTTCCCAAGCCCCCTTGGAATTTTTTTAGGATAGAATTGCACAGAAAGATCGTATTTGGGAAAAAGACGTATATATACGCCCAGAAAATTAATACTTTGGCTGAGCGGGGGCGTTTATATACACAGGTGCCCCCGACTTTTAAAAGTCGAAAAGCGTATTTTCCCGGGAAATAATAGTATCATTGAATTCAATACACAAGTTATTTTTATGGGGGGGGCGCGATGAAAATTATAAATTGAATATTGGGTCCCAATATTAAAAAGTTTGAAAGCACTGCATTGGTTTTCTATTACTTTTTTAAAACTTTTAACAAACCCCCTGCTCCTGTTGGTGGGAGCGTTAAGGTATAAACTACGTTAAGAAAACGTCATTTTCGGCCCAAAATCACATTTTTTTTTATTTGATTTTTTAAAATTCAAACTTTCTTTTTCAAATCTCCCTTTGGTCTGTGCGATAATTAAAAAAAGGTTCCCCAGGTGCTTAAAAAATTATCATAGCGGTGGAAAAGGGAAACCGGAAGGGGAAATAAGAAACCGGAAGTTGATTTCTTAACATGCTTTTACCCAAAATTTTTTTGAAATTTTTCAACGCTTTTAAATTTTTAAAAACAATTTCAACAATTTTTAAAACTTTTTTTTATTAAAAAACATCAGTTTCAATTTTTTTAATTGGATTTCTTACAGCAACATCTTTACTTCTGACCTCAAAATTTTTTTTTGTTTTGATTTGCACCTTACCAATTTTGCTCTTAAATTTCTTCAAAAACTGAATTTTTTCGCTTTAATTGTAAAATTTTTTAATCATTAATTTTTTTCCGAACTTTTTGTTTTTTTGTTATTTATATACTTATAACGGTTAACAAATGGTTAAATTAACCTCTTAAAAAACCCGCAACTTTTCTGGTGACTGTTTCCCACAAAAAAAATAAAAGTGTTGACTTGTAGTTTTTTCTTGATTTTGGATGTGCACAAATTTTAAGGGGAAAAAAAAATTTGAATAAGAAAAAGGGCTTTTTCCCGGAACAAAAAGGGAATTTTTTGAGTGGGAAAATTAAAAGGGGGTAATAGAATTTTTTTATTTAAATTGGGAAGTGTTTTTTTCAAGTTAGTGTTTCTCAATTTTTTTTGAGAACAATCTGTACCTGCATAAAATATTATATGTTTGGACTGACTTCTAATTTTGACCAAAATGCCCCCAAAGAAACTTTTATTGCCCTTTTTTCAGCTCTGAAAAAGTTTTAAAAAACAAAATTTTAATTTTTTAAACTTATTTGTTGGAAGGTAGGATTAAAAGATGACTTTTCTTCTGTTAAAAAGTTTATTGCAAAGATGAACGGGTTATATGCCCAAAAAAAAACTTTTGGGCTTTGTGAAAAGTTTTCTCTTCACTAACGGCTAAAAATGCCATGAATGACACTGTTTTGGGGAAGAAAAGGGGCATTATAAAATGTCTAAAAATGTCAGTTGAAGAATTGGAATATCCGGTTGAGGGCGGGGAACACATGGACATTCACCCGCTAAATGGGTTTCTATAGAAATTTTATATATTGGCACGGGGGAAATTCTGGATTTGGAAAAAATTTAAAAAAAGTTTTTTTAAATTCTTTAAGTCCATTCATTTCAAGCGTGTTCTTGCAATCATCTGGGATTTACTTCAAATTTGGAATCTATTGGTGTGAACAAAAACTTTTTTATGTTTTGCACCCGAAATCTTAAAATATGTATTTCTATTTGTGATGGTAATTCCCAAAGGGTACCTTTCTGTTAAAAAAATGTGTATGGTTTTCCCCAATGTCATCAAATATGAGTGCATAAGATACTTCTAAAAAAGATTGAGTAAAATCGGCAAAAAAATTTTTTAAAAGGGCCAAAAAAAACCTCGGGGAGAAGAAAACTTATCAATGTTATGTTTAATAAAATTCCCAAACTGTTGTAGCAGTAACACCCAAACACTCAAAGCTATCTAAATGCACAATCGGCATTTTTTTCCCGTTTCTTTCCCGCAAAGGGGAAAACCCCTATATGGTTCATGCTCGATTGGATCTGAAAAACTGGGTGTGAAAATATCAGCAGAAACGCCCGCGGAAAACAATAAAAAGAAAAAGTGTAGGTCTTTCTGTGAAACTTTCCCAAAAAAATTTTTAAACATTTTGTAAAACGAAACGGGGTGATAAGCAAATTTTTTATAAAAATTTTCCTCCACGGTAAAAACACAAATACAAATGCATCATTTAACTTTTTTTGTGGCAAATTGTTTCCCGGAAAAAAAGAAACTTTTATCGAGCTAAAAACATTTTTTTTGGGGGCCTATTGCAGTCATTATTTTTAAAAAAACATTGATTTTTAGGTATTTTGAAAAACATTTGGAAAAAGGGGAATTATAGACTTCCGTGATGAGAGATTTTTTACATCTTTTTGGGGTTGGTGACTCAGAAACAACATTCTTTGTCTTTTTAAAAAACAACCGAAAAAAAAGGGGGGGGGGCCCCAAAAAAAGAAAAATTTAACAAAATACCAAAAAAGTGGAAATTTTTAAATATATAAATCAGGGGGTTTTAAAATATTCTTGTCATATTTTTTTTTTGGGAAAATTTTTAAAAAAAAGGTTTAAATGCATTTTTTTCAAAAAATTTCCCCCTTTTAAATTTCATGATTTTTTCAAACATGATATCTAAAAAATATTAAGAGATACTTATATGAAATTTTAAAATGTGTTATAAATTGTATTATCTAGAGGTGGCTTACAAGCTAAGAAAATTTAACAATTTTTTGTTATTTTATAGTTGTATTTTTTCTGGAAGTTTCGATAATTTGATTGAATTTCCCAGTTCCTAAACTCATTTTCTATAACTTTTGATTCAAAAAAAATAATTTAACACTTGTAGATCATTCTCTAGAAATGTGTTTTTAAAAAAGTTTTTTGCAGCATTATTTTTTGGAAAATATAAAATATTTTAAAAAAATAGAAGTGTTTGAAAAATTCCCAAAATTTATTAATATTTTTTAAAAATTTAAATTTTTTTTTTATGTAATATATTATTTCTAACTGTATTTTCTATTATTGTGTGAAAAAAGGGAAACTAAAAAAAAAATATTGGGGGAGTTTTAAAAATTTAAAAAGGCCCGAAATAGTCGGATACCTTAACCGAAGGAAGAAATATCTCCAAACCTCAACAAGCTTTTTAATAATTCCAGTTATAGCCAATTTTTGATATAGCTGATGGACGTGAGCAAGTCTTATTCTATAATATTAATTATTGTCGAAAATACTTATTAATAGTACAGGAAATAATGCAGACACACAACAGTATTCCACGGGCTGAACATTGGTTTCCCAAAGTCTTATACCAAATCCCTTTAACAAATTTAAATCTAATCCCCCCAATAAAATTTTAAATTCAGTATTAGATATTTATGCTACTACTCTTCGAATTTTATTCCCTTAATTTCAATCAGTAATTCTAATTTGCACATGCGTTGTGGTTCCTTTACTGAGAGATGTTCTCAAATATAAAGCGTTTCCACCAAACGATTAGTGGAAGAACACGAAGAAAAAACCCTTTACAAAACTAAGTACAGAGTGACCGAAATTAAAGCTTCCTACTTCAAAACAGCTTCCTGCAGAAATAAGGCAGCTGTAAAGTGAGAAATGCTGTGGATGTTTTATGAAAGGAGAGGGAATTTTATGCTGTGAAGCAAAAGAAGTAGTTTCTTAGACCGCCACTAAGGAGCGCTTTAATCATAAAAACCCAAAGGGCAAGTGTTACAATATTTGTATATGGGATAATTCAAAAAAGTATGTTTTTCATGGTCATCGGTGTAAACAACTGCTGGGGGGAATTTTGGGCCGTTCCGCATATAAAAAAGGAGTGCTGTAATGTTGCGCACTTGGTGACACAATCTTACCGATAAGGTAAAATGTGAATGGGTTGCCACTACCAGCCAGATCTTTCAGATATTCTTAAGTCGGAAATCTCACGGATGGAGGTCAGGAGAGATCGGGCTGACCCCACACGATGAAAATGGCGGTTGAGATGAACCTTTTTTCGGTGAAATGTTGTTAGAAAATACGAGGGGATGTGATGCTCAAAGAATTGAAAGAATTTCGTTTTCTAACAGCTATGATTATCCCTGTCCAGTAGTGGATCGTGCCACTGGATCTCTCAGCGTTCTCAAAGAATTACAGCTCCCCTAAATCAACACCATACGACCATCTTCAGGGAATCTAATGAAACTTGTACGATAGGTTGGATTCACGAAACCCAAATGCAGCATTTGTGCGAAATTACCCCGGCACCTGCCGAAATCCTCCCCGTACAGGCCCAACAAAAAATTTTTCAATAAAAGGGTTTTTTGGTAATCGAGATTAAATTTGGGGGAAAATGAAAGAAATAGGTTTTTGCACAATAATTTGTTGCAAAAACCTGAACATACTTTTTTTAATAAGAAGGAAAACAGGACTGTTTTAAAAAGGGGTTTCCCTGGCCCTAACACTGGGTTCCTCAAGCATTCGAGGGTTTGTCTTTAAACTGAAAAGCAACCTAGTGATGCCAAACTGATTTCTTCCTCTTCAAGTTGCAACCACTATTTTCCTAAATTTAGTTAAAGGGTTTTGAATTTTTTTTTCTAAATTATTCTGTTCACGTTTTTGGGTTATGGAAATCGTGTTTTATAATAATCCAGC